>SZWC01006375.1:72610-87412 GCA_023375785.1 Penium margaritaceum | reverse complement strand
GCTGCAACCGCTGCTGCTGTTCCACCGCTCCTTGCCTTGTTGCGTGCACCTCCACCTCCTTCTGCTTTGTGAGGGTCCTCGGCTGCTGCTCTGTCTCCTTGCCTCCTTTCCTCTCTTGCGGGATTTTCTTGCTTGTCTGATTGGGGTCGGGCTGTCCTGCAGCACACATTCCTCGTGCCTTGGGCACGTCCAGTTTTCCCACGCCCACTGGGGCGGGGGAAACTCTGCCGAAATCTGTCCGGCAGGACCTCGTCGTCGTCACCATGCCGAGTGACGACAAATCAGTCATAGCTGACCTGCAGCGCCAACTACGCCTCGCTCTCGAGGCGTAGCGCGAGGCTGAGGACCACCTCAAGCTTGCCGATGATAATCGCACCGCCTTTGCTGATGAGGTTGCAGCTATTGTGCTTAAGCGCCTCCCTGCTGCTTCCGTCCCCACCGCTGCTGCCAGCGCTAGCACTACTACGGCCGCTTCCTCCACACCCGCTGCTTCTAGCACCTCTGCCGGAAACACTGCTGTCACGCCTTCCGCTGCCAACCCCACGCCTGTCATGCGCCAACATGATTTTTTCTCGCAGCCGCCTGTCCTGTCCGCCGGACTCGTCTTCTCCTCCTTTGAAACCCGCTTCAGCGCCTAGGCCCAGGGGGAGCCTATGTGGGAATACCTTTTCCCAGCTGTCGCACCTTTTACGCCTGTCGCTGCTGAGTCTGCCCGCGCTGTCCGTGCCCTCATTGCTGCTGCGCCAGAGAGGCTTGTTGACGAGATCGGTACCTACAACGCCGATCCCGCCGTGCAGCGTCTAGCTGATCCTGTTGGTGCCTACACCATGCTTCGCCGTCGCACCACAATCACTGCTCAGGCAGCCCAGAGTGCCCTGATTGTGCAGTTCAACACGCTCATAATGCGTGCTGACGAGTCGGCTGACGCCTACTGGGCACGCGGGCTCAAGCTCCTTCGTGAGCTCGACAAAGTCGCGCCAGGCCAGCTAGCTGCTGTCCACACCATGGTCAACGGGTTGATTCCCGAGCTGTCAGACCTCCTCCGCGACGTCAAGTCTGATGAGCTGCTGCGTCTCGCTTCTCAGCCCGTTCCCCCTGATTCCCCACCGGGCATTGGCGCTCTCTGGGACTTCGTTGCTGATCGGCTCGCTGCTTGGTGGACCAGCCTTCAGAACAAACGCCTGCACCGCGCTGCAGTCGTCGGCGTTGCTGTAGCCACCACCGCTTCCTCCTCTGCTTCTTCATCGGCTGCCGCCGCCTCCTCCACATCCTCGTCTTCCTTGGCAGCTACGGCCACCGATCTCGCCTCCCAGGGGCGCGGGCGTGGCCGTGGTCGCGGAAAGGGCAAGGGTAAGGGCAAGGACACTGCACCCTCTCGTGTCCCTGGTGAGGTTGTGTGCTGGAACTGTGGTTCCTCTACGCATTCTGCTCGTGTGTGCCCTGCGCCTCCTGACGATCTGTGCCTAGCCCGCTCTATGTGTGCGCATTGGGCTCGCACCGGCGGCTCTCCGTCTTCTTCCGCCACCAACTCCAACTCCACCTCCGTCTCTCGACCTGTCAGCTCCACCTCGGCACAACTCTACTCCACCGCTGGCGTTTCCACAGCTCCACCCCCCATCCCATACCCGTGGGATTGGCCATCGTCCTACGGAGCACCCGTGTACGCCGGGCCCCCTTCTTCGACGTACATCCCACCTCCGTGGTTCGCACCTCCCTCGGGTTCGTCTCCTCCCTCTTCCGCAGCGTCCGTCGATGGCGAGCGCCAGCTGGAGCAGGCTCTTCTCCAGCATCTTCACCTCCGTGATCAGGGAGATGAGAGTGTGTCTTCGTTGGCCAGAGGTCTCCCTTGTCACACTGACACTGTCCTTCGTGGGGACCCCCCCGGTCATGTTCTTGGGCTCCCGTCCGCATCTGTTACGTGGATTGAGCACTGGCAGTCTGTCGTTCTTCCTCGTTGCCTGTCTGTCTGTGACTCTGCTCCACCCTCTGTTGGCACTGTTGCCACCTGTGGCGTCCTTCCCGGTCTTCGTGTCTCCGGTGGCTTTTGGGTTCTCGACTCCGGGGCCACCCACCACATGACCTCTGTTCGCTCAGCGTTTGTCTCGTTGGGTCCCGCTGGTTCCGTCCGCTTTGTTCGTACTGGTTCTGGTCAGTTGCTTCCTGTCCAGGGCGTTGGCGTTGTCCGTTTTGTTGGTCTCGGTGGCGTGCTGTTTCTGCCCGACGTGCTGTATGTGCCTTCTTTGGAGCCGGGCCTGTTGTCCGTGCCCTCCCTTGACAATCAGGGCATGGATTTCTCCGCCAGTTGGGGTGTTGGCACTGTCTGCATTTGTTCCACTGGTCGCATCGTTCTGCGGGGAGTGAAGTGTGATGAACTCTACCGTGTGCCACTCATTGCTCCCGCTCCCCACTCTGTTGGCTCCTCTCTTGCTCACGTTGCACCATCCCTCTCGCCCGCTGACATCCAACTCTTGCATCGTCGTCTTGGCCATGTTCACACTGATGCCATCTCCAGCATGCTCCGTCTCCAACCTGCTGTTGGGCTGTCACCCTCCACCTTTCCTTCGCCCTGTCCCTCAGACTGTCTCGACTGCGCCCAAGGGAAAATGCATCGTTCCCCCTTCGCTTCCTCTAACTCCGGGTCCTCCCACCCCCTTGCTCTTGTTCACGCTGATGTCATGGGTCCTCTCTCCCATGACTTTCTTGGGGGTGTTGGGCGTTATGTTTTGTGCCTCACTGATGACTTCTCCCGCTATCGCTGGGTCTTCGCTCTTCGCCAGAAGAGTGACGTCCCTCCTGTCATTGAGTCGTGGCTCCGCCAGGCTGAACGGTCTTGTCAGCGCTCCCTGCGTGTCTTCCGCAGCGACCGCGGCGGTGAGTTCCTAGGTCCCACCGCCCGGTTCCTTGAGTCTCAAGGGGTGTGTTTGGAGACCTCCGCTCCCTACACACCCCAACAAAACGGAGTCTCTGAGCGTTGGAACCGGACTCTTGCCGACGGCGTCCGTACCCTTCTGTCTGAGTCCGGTCTTCCTACTCTGTTCGCCTTTGAGGCCATGAGTTACATGACCTGGGTTTGGAATCGCGTCCCGCATGGGCCCCTCCCCCGCTCGGTCACGCCTTTTGAGCGTTGGTACGGGACCCGTGCTGACCTGCGACTCGCTCGCGTCTGGGGTAGCATTGCGTCCGTCTGGCTACCCGAGGACCTTCGTGGCGGAAAACTCTCCCCTCGTGGACGCCTCTGCCCTTTCTTGGGTATGTCTGCCCAGTCCAAAGCCTGGCGCTTCTGGGACCAGGAGCGCCAGCGCGTCATTGAGTCCCGCGATGCCCTTTTCTTCGAGTTTGTCTTTCTTCGTGACCTCAGTCGTCACTCTACGGCCGCCTCCCTGCTGCCGCTCTCTCGGTTGCGGGGGGACGTCGGGCCTGCTGCTCCCGCTGTCCCTGTAGTCCCTGCTGCTGTCCCTTCCTCGCAGCCTCCACCCTCGGAGCGGCCTTCGTCGTCTGGTACTGTGCCTCCTTCCCATTCTCCGTCCGTGTCGTCCAGCTCGCTCGGAGCTCCTGCGTCTCCTGTGTTGTCCTCCCCATTTCTGTCTGAGTCCATTTCTCCTGCACACTCCTCCGCGGCTCCGTCCAGTCCGCTGACCCCTGCTCCGCCGTCGCCTGGTGACCCTACTGGTCCTGCTCCCATCGAGCCCTTTGTTCGTGGCGGGCGTCTCCGCGCACTCCCCTCTCGTTCCTCCAGTGTCGCCACTCCATCCGTCCGTCCTGTCCAGTCCCACCTAGAGCAGCCTGTAAAGCTACCGACTGGCATGGACGCCTTGGGCCTGGCCAGAGCAGTGGTCCATCCCAGCTGTGCCCTTGGGTAGACGCTGCTCAGGTCTGAGCACAAGCGCGCTGTTGAAGCCGTCTTCCGTAGCAGTGTCGCTGAGTGTCACACGAAAGTTGCTGCTGCACCCTCGTCCGACCCGACTACTGTTTGTCAGGCACGCACTGCGCCCGACTCCCAGCAATGGGAGGCTGCTATGCGAGATGAGCTTCGAGCTCGTGGTGAGCACGCCGTCTACAAGCTGGTCGATCTCCCGCCCCGTCGCAAAGCCATCGATGCACGATGGGTCTTTAGGCACAAGTACAAGCCCAATGGCGAGCTTGACAAGTATAAGGCACGTCTCACCGCCAAGGGGTTCTCACAAGTCCCTGGAGTTGACTTTGTCGAGACGTTTGCCCCTGTTGGACGCTACACCACTGCTCGTGCCCTTCTGAGCCTTGTCGCCCACCATGACTGGGAGCTCGAGCAGATGGATGTCAACAACGCCTTTCTGCACGGTCAGTTGGATGAGGAGATTTACATGGTGCAACCTCCAGGATTCTCTGATGGCACTGACAGGGTGTGGAGACTGCGCAAGGCTCTCTATGGCCTGAAGCAGGCACCACGGTGTTGGAACCAGGAGATCACCTCTACACTGGAAAAGGGTGGATACCGTCATAGCACAGTAGATCCTACTCTCTTTGTCGCTCCCAACTCTACACCGTTTGTCGCAGTCCTCGTCTATGTGGACGACCTCCTCATTGCATCACCAAGTCGGGAGGCAGTGTCAACTGTGAAGTCCCTGCTGCAGTCCACATACAAGATGAAAGACTTGGGCCCAGCTCGAGTGTTTCTCGGCATGGAGCTTGAGCGTGATCGTACTCACCGTGTTCTTCATGTCCACCAGGCTGCATATGTCAGAAGCCTGGGGGAGCGCTTTGCCTCGCTCCTTGAGTCTGTGCCCTCAGCATCCACGCCGATGACGCCCGCCGGGCAGAGGTTATTGAAAACACTGGATGTGTCCAAGCTGGGGGAGCCAGTGGATGTGACCGACAACCTGCGCGTCATAGGGTCCTTGATGTACCTGGCCACGACCACATGAGCAGACGTCGCTTTCGCTGTGAACTTCCTTGCACAGTTCTCACAGTGCCCACGGGTGCGGCACATGGAGGCCGCACTGCGTGTTGTTCGATATGCGCTTTCCACTGCACGAGTCGGTCTCTGTTACCGGGCGCAGCCGTCCGTCGTTGTTGATGGCTACACAGACAGTGACTAGGCGCATGACACGGATGCACGCAGCCGCACTGGCTATGTCTTTCTCATCGGTGGCACAGCTGTCTCCTGGAAGAGTGGTAAACAGGGTTGCGTCGCACGCAGCTCCAGTGAGGCAGAATATGTCGCCCTTGGTGTAGGCACTTGTGAGAGCGTTTGGTTGTGTCGGTTGTTTCAGCAGTTGCGAGTACCCATTCGCTGCGTCACATTGCGCTGTGACAATCAAAGCACAAAAGCTATTGCTAAGCACGACGGCATGCATCACACTCGCACCAAGCACATTAATATAGAGCATCATTTTGTACGTGAGCGTGTGGCTGCAGGTGATGTCAAGATTGTGTGGGTTGACACGCGACATCAACGAGCTGACTTTCTCACGAAGGCACTCAGCAGCAATGTCTTCAAGTTAGCAGTGCACGCTGTTGGGATACTGTGTCCTCGTAATGCTCCTGGTTGAGTTGTCATGCCAGTGCTCGTGTAAAGTCTTGTGTTGTGTCACGTCTTGTGACGTTTGTGCTGTGCCTGTGCGTGTCGTCCTTGTGCGTCGGCTGTGGGTCATGGGGGAGTGTTGGATTCATGTCATTATCACATGGTGACCTCTGGCCTCGTTACACACTCACATCACTGGTGCAGGTGACTGACCAGTGAGAGATGACTTCGCCGATTGACACGTCGTGACCAGAAGCTGAGAAGACGAGCCATGGAGAAGCTCAATCAGAGCTTTTCAGACTCATTTGCATTTCTCACATGCATTGGTGCACAGTTGGTCATGAGCATAACCGGGTTTCTTCTCTAGGCAGGTTGTTGCTTGTACGGTGACCTAGTTTATGCTAGGTTTCTGTGCTCACTTGGCGCACACCCATGGAGGAGGAGAAGGAGGAGAGAGAGGAGAGAGAGGAGGTGCTGGAGCTCTAGCTCCTGGACCTCCTCTCGGTCCACTAGTTCCTCCTCTACGCTGGCCTATTCTACCGCTCGTGTTTCCTCCCCTCGTCCATCAGCTGCATATCCCTTGGGTTGGCCGCGACCTTATGGGGTGCCCGTGTATGCTAGACCACCTTCTTCGGCCTACTTCGCTCCTCCATGGTACCCTTCTTCCTCGTGATCCTTTTCCCCATCATCTACATCCTCTGTCGACGGTGAGCGCTAACTGGATCAGACTCTTCTCTATTGCCTTAAACTTTGCGATCAGGGAGGTGAGAGTGTGATTTCATTGGCCAAAGGTCTTTCATTTCAGATTGACACTGTCCTTCGTGGGGACCCTCCGGTCATGTCCTTGGGTTTCCTTCCGCATCTGCTCTGTGGATGAAGCATTGATAGTTTGTTGTTCTTCCTCTTTGTCTCACACTTTATAAGTCATCCTCTCTTTCTATTGGCAAGGTTGTGACCTGTGGTATTCTTCTCCATGTTCATATCCCCGGTAGCTTCTCGGTCCTAGACTCCGGAGCCACCCACCACATGATGTCCGTTCATTCCTCCTTTGTCTCGTTGGGTACAACCGGTTCTGTTCGCTTTTTTTTGCACTAGATCTGACCACTTACTTCTTGTTCAAGGCGTTGGCGTCGTCTGCATTGTTGGTCCCACTCATGTGTTATTTTTTCCTGACGAGCTACATGTGCCTTCCTTGGAGCTCAGCTTGCTTTCGGTGACCTTCTTGGATGATCAGAGCAAGGATTTCTCATCAAGTCAGGGTGTTGCAAGTGTCCGTCTTTGTTCCTCCGGTTGTGTCATTTTGCAGAATGTAAGCTTTGACAAGCTTTATCGTGTATCCCTTCTCGTCCCCTCTACCTCCTCATTTGTCTCATCTCTCACCCATGTCACATCCTCTCTCTCCCCTGCTCTTATTTAGTTGCTACATCCTCATCTTGGCCATGTGTACACTGATGTCATCAATAGCATGCTGTGACCAGCCCACTGTTGGCTTGTCCCCGTCCACTTTTCCTTCATTGTTTTCCTTTGTTATCCGTCGAAGGTACAAGCCCAACGGTGAGCTTGATAAGTATAAGACACGTCTCACTACCAAGGGACTTTCTCAGGTTCCTGGTGTGGATTTTGACAAAACGTTTACCCTTGTCAATTGTTACACCACAGATTGAGCTCTTTTGGGTCTCATCGTACACCATGATTGAGAACTTGAGCAAATGAACGTGAACAATGTGTTCCTACATGGACGTCTAGATGAGGAGATTTACATGGTGAAACTCTTAGGGTTCTCTAATGGCACCAACAGAGTCTGGCAACGGCGAAAGGCTCTTTACGTCTAAAGCAGTCACCTAGGTATTGGAACCAGGAGATTACCTCAACCTTGAAAAAAGGGGATTATCAAAGCAACACGGTGGATCCTTCCATCTTTGTAACTCCACTGTCTACACCATTTGATACCATCTTCATCTATGACAATGACCTACTGATTGCATCAACGAGTTGAGAGGTAGTGAGGTCTTTCAAGTCACTGCTAGAGCCAGTGTACAAGATGAAAGACTTGGGTCCAGTCTGTGTCTTCCTAGTCATGGATCTTGAGTGGGATTGTGCTCTTCGTTTTCTCCATGTTCACCAAAATACGTACATCCGTGGCCTGCCTTAGTGTAAGCCTCAGTTGAATGCCGTGGCAACGTGGAGGCGGGTACACGGGATGCCCGAGCAACGGTTGCAAATGTGGCGGCAGTTGCGGTAGCATCGTCTATAACAACAGAGGCAGCACACGTGAGCTTGCAAGTGAGGTCGATAGTGTCCTGGTCAAGAAAAGTGTATAGGTTTGTTGTAGCGACGCCTGCCTCAGTGGCATCGTGCTACTGGACCCCCCCAAAAGAGTGTGGGTGAAAGGGGCTTTTCGAATATTGTGTAGCTCAAGAAGACAAAGTTGAGATGACCTTGGCTGCGTGAGAGTCATAGGTGTGGCACCGACCTGTCGAACGATCCTTATGGTGCCCCTCGAGTAGCGCCATCCTGGACACCTTCGAGTGTGCCAACGTGGCTGCTCACACCATGGTAGTGGTGCTGCTACTCTGACAGAGAGGGATGATTGTGACAGATCGTATTGCTGCTACGAGGTTGTACAAGGTACCCATCATGTGATTGCCATTGCTATTGCTACTGCTACTGCAAAATACGGAGCTACTGTTGGTGACAATGTTGCAGATTTCTACCTCTAATATACCGCTACTACTTCTAGTGTTGTTATTGTACACTGTAGCTATGGCCAGCTGATGCTAAAATCGATTACTATTGTAGTACTATAGTAGTTTTTGCAATTTTGGCCTATAAGTGATGACACATGCTGTGGTTGTAGGTGCGTAGCTGATGTCGCGGCCTTGGCCTTCCAGTGCCACTGTCCATTGTTATTGTTAGTGTTGCTATGCTAGAGCAGTTGATGTGGCTGGTACGTGTTGGTGCCGTGGCTGCACATAGATGCCGGTGCTTCCAATTGTTGTGGTCCACTGCTACTGCTAGAGCTTCTATTACTCAAGTTGCTACTGCTGCGCTGCCACAGCTTTTGCTACTGCTGATTGGTGTAGTCCGCCGCTGCTACTAATGCGCTACTACTATAGTACCATTGTTATTACTACTACTGATTGCTATGGTTCATTACTCTTGGTGCTGTTGTAGTACAATACTTATTGCGGTTGATTGCTACACTTTACTACTATTGCTGTTGCGTTGCTACACATGTTATTGTTGTTTTTGCACATCAATGTCATTGCCGACTGCTATAACTGCTGGCTACCAAAGTCAGCTGTTGCTAATTATGCAGCTGACGGGCAGTGTCAATGTCAATGCTAGCTAGATGCGTAGCCGCAGCTGCCTGTTTTTTTTATGGACTGCCACAAACGGCGGAGGGTGGAAGCAAACAGTCTGCATAATGCGAGTTGGCTGATCCCTAAGCTGCCCAGACAAGATGTTGTGCACTGTGGGTCAACATGTGGCGCCAAGAGTGGCGGCCACGATCTCGACCCAAGTTTTGAGATCGGTGGGTGTATCAGCCGTCCTACTCCCATAAAGTCGCTCTGATACCAGTAGGGAACCTTGTTGGATGGAGAAATGACAACAAGCTAGCATAAGAGATGCATGATGCAAAGGAACACCATAGATGCTTGACGGGAGTGATTGGAAATGTGAGCAAGAGGAAACCTAAGTAACAAGTTATGAGTTGGTAGATGTTACGTAGCTGGGTAAAGCAAACGAGCGAGCAACAAGCTCGCCATCGTTTGCTATCCTCTAGCGTGGTGGGACTTGAGCCACCACCCAACCTAATTTGCCACAACCTGTCAAACCGACAACCGGTCTAGAAGTTGGCAGAAAGTAGGCCTGTGAGAGGACCTGGTTGTCCACCACTAAGTCACCACAAGACTCCACAAAAGCACACATCAGGCGTATGTTACTAGACAAATGAGAGAATCAGCATCGGTGAATGTATTCAACCACTTGTCACAGGACGGCCATGTCTTGCACTCATGTCGAGGCAGCGGAGTAGCGAGTGGCAACGTCTTCCTCTTGTCAATCACCTACATAAGTGAGGTCACTGTGCAACAAGGCCAGAGGTCACCGCGTGGCACTCATACATAACCAACAATTACTAGCTTTTCCAAACAACAGCTACACTCTCCCAGGATGTGACTTGAGATGATATGATGACCTCTCACTTTCTCTCTTGACTCTCTTCTTTGGATGTGAAGGAGGCTTAACCTCAAACACTTTAGGATGCCTCGGTCTGTCTCCATGTCGGCATGTGGGTTTTGGGAGAGCTGCCATATTTTCTTGGGAGCTGATCCTTAGGGGGCCACCGTGTCGGCCTTTAGCCGTGCCCAGGTAAGTAGCCGCCCTCGGTTTAATACCGGAGGTCCGGCTCCACCCAGGTTATGGTGTTGTCTCGTCTTGTGTGATGCACGAGCGAGATGCACACTTACCGGTGCTTAGATTCTCGCTCACCCTCTACAACATCTGTCTTTGTTTCAAGAGAAAAGTTCCACATTCATGGCGTGTACGTTCAGTGGGGCTCTTCCCATGGAGTCTCCTTCCCCCAACTCTCCTAATATGCACAACCAACATCAACTACAAGGACACTCTCAAACCATATCATGTTTTTCATTCAGTTACGTCCAATTCTCGATGAGTCTAGACTATTCAAGAGAGGCGCCTCATTATCCTCGAAACACCCTGACACGGCGGATTTCATTCAAGCAGCCACTTGCACGCACCGGTTGGTACTAGTAACTATATTTGGAACTGTACCCCATTCTTGTTTGCACATTTTTGTGAATGCCCTAGATGATTCCGAACCTGTAACTGTAGTTGACTTGCTCCAAGTTTCAAAATTTTCTGAATCTTCTATGCTTTCACCCCCTATATTATGTGGTGCATAACAACTTAGGAAAGACAGTGGTCTCCACAGTCGAAAACGATATGTCAGCGGTGTCGATAGTAAAAAAAGAAATGACAGTGGTGCCCATGGTCGAAAACGAAACGACAGTTGTGCCCTCGGTTATTTTCCCTCATGGGCACGACCGACATATTTCATATTTTTAATAGATTTAAGATGGATTTAAACATCGGTGATCAGACGAATTTCTAGTGCATCATTGGCCAACGTACGCGTAACATGGAATGCAACTCACTTGGTTTGATAGGGTTCTGACGCCGTTTTCAAGGGGATAGGACATTTCATGTTGCAAGGTATTTTGCTCGTAGCTACGCTCTGCACACCATATGGATCATTGCGTCACCTAATTGATGTGATCAAAGGATCCTGGAAGTTTACCGGCTCGCAGATTGGTTTGCCTAGAACATGTCTCTGTCTTTGCGTGGATTCTCTTATGATTTGACAGCTTGTCTCGTTGCAAATAGTGCCGGTTTCCCGAGTCACAATGTACCTCCCATGATACGCGGCTACCATGCGAGTCCCTCGGCTACTCTCATACCTGCTGTGGAAAAATATGTTTTCCGCAGTGAGGCATGCGCATCGTGTGGGGTTTTGGCCTTGTTGGCCATTGTGGTATAGCTCACCGTCAATGATCTTGCACCCCTTCACGAGGCCTTGGTTGAACGCGCATGGGAGACGAAATGGGGGTGTCCAAGTTATTCAGTGCCATGTTTTCTGCACGAGGTGTCTGGGTTTTCTCCCAATGGCGGGGTCATGCACCAGACAGCTGGTGGAGCTGTGACATCATCTCCCAGTTTTCCCACGCCTAGTGGGCGTGGGAAAACTGGGGGTACCCTAGGCACGTTTGGAGAGTGCTATAGGACAACGTGACCGAGATCAGATAGGCAAGCCACCACTGAGAGAGGAGAGGCTGAGAAACAGCAAGAGAGGTGCATGCAAAGAGGATCCTCATGTGACAGTAGGAGGTGAGGGGATGCAGAGAAAGTGAAGAAGTGGAGGAACAGTAGCAGTTACAATAGTAGAAATAACTGAAACTGTGGATGTAACTAGGGCCACTACGACAAGGGCAACAGTGGTAAGGGCCGCATCGAAGGTGGTGAGGACCTCCACGACAGGGACAACGATTGTGACGAGGCTGGTCGCGAAGATGGTGCAGATGCTATAGATGTGACGGCCGTGGCTGTGGGGCTGCGGATGTCCAATGTGGCTACAAAGATAGCAGATCTCGCAGAGGTTTTTGTAGAGGCAACAACATATACGACCGCTGCATGAGGGACCTTATGACATGACGATATTCAGTCACATCCACTGTCTCCCTCAACTTTGACACCTCCAATGTTTTAAACACCCTCCATCTAGCTGGAGTCATCGACATTGAAGCAGTTGGCACAGGCTCAAATATGGGTGCAAAGCACGAGGGTGGACATCGCCTTCGTTGTGAACTATCTGGCTCAGTTCTCACACTGTCCGAGGGCACGACACATGGAGGTCGCACTGCGTGTTTTCATGTATGCACTTTTTACTACCAAAATTTGTCTCTGCTACCGGACACAGCCGTCAGTGGTAGCCCACGGGTATATTGACAACGACTGGGCTCATTATGGAGATGCTCGCAGTCGTATTGGCTATGTCTTCCTTGTTGGGGGGACATTGATCTTTTGGAAAGGTGGAAAACAGGGCTGTGTGGCACGCAGTTCCATCGAAGCCGAGTATGTTACTCTTGGTGCAGGCACATGTGAGAGTGTTTGGCTTTGTCGACCGTTACAACAGCTGTGTGCCCTCATTCGTTGCATCACATTGTTTCCGGACAATCAGAGTACTTATGCAATTGCTGAGCAAGATGGCATGCATCACACTTGCACTAAGTAAATCAATGTTGAACATTATTTTGTGTGTGGGCGTGTGGCTGCAGGTGATGTTCATATTGTGTGGGTTCACACCTGAGGTCAAAGAGCTGACTTTCTTACAAAGGCACTCAGCAGTAATGCCTTCAAGGCAACAGTTCACGCCGTTGGTTCGCTGTGTGCTCGTGGTGGTCCAGGTTGAGCAGTCGTACATCTGAATTCGTACAGTCCTGTGTCACATCTTGTGACATTGGCTTTGTGGCTATGGGTGTCCGTGTGTGCATCGGCTGTGGGTCATAGGAGAGTGTTGATTCAATTCAAGTGCCATACAGTGACCTCTGGCCTTGTTGCACACTCACTTCACTTATGCAGCTGACTGACAAGAGGAAGACATTGCCACTGGCTGCTCCACCATCTTGACATGACTATACAATGTGGCGGCCCTGTGAAAAGTAGTTGAAGACCTTCAACGATGTTGATTCTATCATGCTTCAAGTCACAAACGCATGTCGTGTGTTTGTGTGGAGTCTTGTGTTAACTTAGTGGTGGATAGCCAGATTCTCTCCCAGACCTAGTTTCTGCCAGATTCTTGACCGGTTGTGAGTTTGATAGGTTGTGGAAAATTTGGTTGGATGGTGGCTCAAGTCCCACCACGCTCAAGGGCCGCAAGCGATAGCGAGCTCTCTGCTCACTGGCTCGTTGTTCCCAACCACGAAACACCTACAAGCTCAATAATTGTTACTTTGGTTTCCTCTATCTCACATTCCATATCACTCCCGTCAAGCATCCATGGAATTTCTTTGCATCATGCATCTCTTGTTCTAACCTGTTGTCACCGCTCAGTCCTGGAGGATTCCGTTTAGTACCAACGATGAGCTGTAGTCTTGCAAGATAAACTTCCCTGCACGACCAGTCTCAGAAAACCGGCCCCGAGTGGAGGCAGTTCCAACATTCCTCGACGGGTCTGCACTTGGTGTTCACGGCTTTCTGTTTTGGTACGGGTTCTGAGTCTAAGCGTGAGATTTCTGGTCGCCTCACGCTATGTTTCTGTGAGTGGAAGGGAGTTTGTGAGACAGTCACTTTTGCGAAGGGAATAACGTAATCTTGCATTAGTTTTTTAAAATGGAAATAATCTTAACATTTACAGGGCTAGCCATGAGCTCTCCAACGCATCAAACCGTGTGCGATTCGGATGACCATAGCTCCCACTAAGTCAGCCGAAATGCAGCACCCAAATCCAGCCGCTTAGTCGGCGGCGCACACCACGTCGCCCGCCGAGGCGCCCTCACACATCAAAGGAGGTATAGTTAATCGTCCCCATTTCATACACGCCACATTCAGTGTATTAGGTACGTAGATTTGGGTAATTTCCCTAAAAATTTCTTAAGCGTGAATCGTCTTGTGTTCACATGGAAAGCAATGGACATGGTACCTGTGGTCTTGGGTATTACATGTTATAAATTTACAACGGATGAAAAGCCTATGACAGTGTGGGTGAAATGTACAATAGACGTACATATGTCCTGAAACATTCCGTGTGGGCTTATTTGTAAATTGGATGTTTACTTCCTTGTCCGTGACCTCGATAAAAAAATAACTTCATGTCAAGCATAGTTTTGCTATTACTCAATTGTGTTTTTCTTCACGACAAACTGCCAAACTCGTCCCCCCCCCTCCCCATAACCCTCGGTTGTATTCGAGCAGTCTACTTGGTGTGTGTATTATGTATCAACTATTTTTGTGCACTAGTGTATCTTGTACACTAGTGTATGTTTTTATGTGTCCATGAGATACATGGACTATATACACTTTACCAATACAACTTGACTTTTGGGGGAGGGAGGAGTCATCACGGGATCCGATGCCCCCTCCCAAAGGGAAGAGTGTATAAGCGAAGTGTAGCGGGGGGGGGGGTGTATTTCTTTCATGTGATGAGAAAAGAAATTGCACACCTATGTATATCCCCTCATCGACCGCTGATATATCATGTTCGACGATCGCCGATCAACGATTGCGGATCTAGAATGACAACTAATATCCATCGACCCCCCCCAAGAGGCTAGAGTGTATTGGACAAGTGTAGCTGGTCAGTGTATCTTTGTTCGTGCGATGGACAAAAAAAATCCACTTGTGTATTCAAAGTCCATTGCTTATCGACAGATCAGTGCCACCGATCGTCGGTAATCGACGATCGGCGGTATCATGTACATTAATGTTTTTTTTTTCTCGTCCATCACGTAGACCGGATACACTTACCAGCTACACTTAGCAGATACACTCTGCCATTTTGGAGGGGGGTAGGGGGGGAGGTCATCCGGAGTCCAAGCTTCCCCTCTCCCCCCAGATAGGTCGAGTGTATTAGCGAAGTGTATCTGGCCAGTGTATGGATTTTGTGTGATATGGGGAAAAAAATCCACTAATGCATTCGCATTCGATGGCATCCATAGACACGACAAAATGGTCATCTCGTAGTCGGGATTCTCAACCCCCTCCCCACCCCCCCCCCCCCCCCC
>SZWC01006375.1:61260-72550 GCA_023375785.1 Penium margaritaceum | reverse complement strand
CCCCCCCCCCCCCCCCCCCCCCCCCCCGATGACCGATTGTATTAGGACTATGTATTGGGGAGTGCATTGTGGTGACCATGTATTTTGTTCACGAATGTATTGTACATTATTGTATGTTCTTACACGTATATCACTCATCTTTCCATACACGCACCATGTACATTCGCGCAATACACTTTGATAATTTGGGGGGGGAGGGGGGGCTTGGTCTCCGGCTTCACCCCCAAAAGGTTAGAGTGTATTGGTGAAGTGCATCTGGTCAGTGTATCCGGATTACATGGTTGAAGCAAAAAAAAACACTATTGTAGTGAGAGATGATCGCTTGCCTAAAATCGCAAACTGTTGATGTAGTGTTATCGACGATCGCGATTGAACAGGCGCAATTTTATAAACGGGTACGATTAAAGATCTCCACTTGCTGACCATTGATTGTTGACAGTAGACGGTTGCGAGAGAGTTTTCTGCTATTGAAACAAGACAATGTCAAACTGGTCACCGCGTCGTCCTCCCCTCCCTCCACAGTCATAGTGTCTTTGAGCTAAAAAATGGGACGTGAGTCGTACAACATAGAAAATTATACACTTGTGCATTTTTGCGAATGGTTTGAATGTATGGTCCAAAATCCCCCCCACGATAGGAGGGAACCTGCTGGGCCCCGCTATCGCGAGGCCCAGCAGGAGCCCCTCTTTTGCTTGTTTGCTTTCCAAACCCCCCGAATGTGACTTCGAGAGGGTTCTGGTTCTTTCACGTTTTGGGTCAAGGAATAGGTACTGTCAAGCCTCACATTTCTAACAAATTTCAAGTTTAAGTACAAATGTACGTCTTTAATAGCGAACTGTAAGTGGAGCTATAAAATACTTAACCATGGATTTTATTATGTTTTTTTAACAAACCTTCTACGAAGTTTCGTGTGTTAAAGCATTCAAATACATGTGTACATCTGTGAACGGACATTGTAAATTAAGTTGTCGCTATTTCCATGAAGGTACCATGAAACTTCTAAAGACATGTGTTTAGTACGTACACTTTATGACGAGTGTATGTTTGAGGGGTGATTAACTATAAATGCATCAAAGACCCATGAAAATGCCATCCCGGAGGCGCAAATGTCCCTACACGTGGTGGCCATGTCCCTCATGCCTTTGGGGTCTGTTTCGATGAGTAAATAATCAACTTTTGTGGAAGGAATTGATGTGGGTCGAAACCTGTTCGCGGACCTGCAGTCGGAATTTTGTCGAAGTCCCCGAGTAACAAAACGTAATACTATGTTTCGGACGCCGAGCCAGAATTTTAGCTAAGTCCCTCAGTAACAAACTACACTACTGGCATCCGGCGGATCATTCACCGGACGCCTCGGCAACCCTTCCGGAGCAAAATTTCCAGATGGACATTTGTTACTCGGTCTGGTCGATTATTCACTGGCAGTCGAACAGCGGCCGACTCCCATAGCCATCGCACACACCCTAACTTTAGAAGCCAATATCTCCCTCGTTACTTGTTTGATTCCGGTGAAACAACTTCAATCGGATTTAGAGACTTGTCAGGGGCAATCCTCCATTTTAGGATCAAAGCAATCCTCGAGCCGCTAGATCTAGGATCGAGGATTTTCCTCTCTCTCTTGCGGCTCGCCAGCGCCTCCCAGTGCTCCACCTGGACATGTAGAGGGGAAAATCTTCAGCATTCTCCCCCTTTCACCTGCCATGTCCGCTGCTCCTGCTTTCTCTCACTCGTCTTCCACCGCGTCCTCCAACCCATCATAGCTGGTCATCCCAAGCCCGGCCACGCTCATTGCATGCAGGTCCACGGGTTGCGCTTTGGTCAAGCAATCCGCAAGCATGTTGTGCGTGCCGCAATATTGCTGCACCACCTGTTCCTTTTCAACCATGTCCCATGCATAGTGATAACGCATGTCAATGTGCTTTGTCCTGCTGTGCTGCGTTGGGTTGTTGGTTAGCGAGTTGGAGCCGGTGTTGTCCTCTTACTCCACCGTAGGCTCGTATTGTGGCACACCCAGCTCCCCCAGCAACCTCCGGAGCCACATTGCCTCCTTGACCGCCTCATCCAAAATGATGTACTTTGCTTCAATCGTGGAGGTGGCGACGGATTCGTGCTTCCTGTTGCACCAGGAGACCACTACACGAGCGAGGAAGAACACGTAGCTCGATGTGGACTTCCGCTTGTCCACATCGCCAGCGTAGTCAGTATCTGCATAGCAGACCAGACGCAAGGGGTCTGTCCGCCCCTTGCCGTCGAACCTCAAGCGCGCATGCCGTCTTGCCTGCAGGTAGCGGAGGATGCGCTTGACCGCCTGCCAGTGCAGTGGCCCTGGATCTGCCACGTACCTGCTCACTTGGCCCACCGCATAGGCCAGGTCCGGTCGAGTCGCCACCATGGCGTACATAAGGCTGCCCACTGCAGATTGGTGGGGCACCCCTGCCATATCATCCCGCTCTTCTTTTATTTGTGGCAGTATTGCCACACTGGGTTCATAGGTCGTGGAGACCACACTGCCAACTGGTTTGCAGTCCTCCATGTTGAACCGCTTCAGCACCTCGGCCACGTATTTGGCCTGCCCCAGCTCAAGCATGCGCACCCTCCGGTTCCGCGTAATGCTCACCCTGAGGTAGTAATCCAGCCCCCCCATGTCCGACATCGAGAATCTGCTCCTCAGCTGCTCTTTCAGCCGCTATAAGCTCGGCAGATCCGTTGAGCACAAAATCAGGTCGTCCACGTAGAGTGCAACGATCTGATGGAGCTGTTTTTTGCGCCACACGTATTTGGTATCTGGGCGATTATTTTAGCCCATACAAGGAATTCCACAGCTTACAAACCTTGCCCTCCGACACCTCCACCCCCTCTGGTACCTCCATGATGCCGGATGAAGGCCGTCTTTACGTCCATTTGATGGAGTTCCATGTCCGTTGCGGCCGCCAACACAAGAATCGCCGGGATGCTTGTGAACTTCGTGATGGGAGCAAGCGTCTCATCGTAGTGCTTGCCCTTCCGTGATGTGTATCCCTTTGCCACCAGCCACACCTTGTATTTGTCAACCATACCTTCCTTCGTGAACTTGGTCTTAAAGACCCACTCTGGACCGATGACCTTGGCATCTTTTGGCCTGTCAACTAGCTCCCACATATCATTTTTTGTGATGCATGCAGCTCCGATTTGACGGCTGTGTCCCATTGATCTCGTTTGGGCCGTGTAAGCACCTCTTACACGATAGTCATCTTCATTGATGTAGCCAACATGCACTGTGTCATGCCAATCCATCGAACGGTGCTTGCATCAAAAACCTTCCCTGCTTTCCGCTGCCTCCTACTGTGGCGCGACAGTTTTGGTGACGCATCGTCACTCTGCTGTGATCCCTCCAACTCTGCACACTCCGGTGAATCATTGAACGGACGGCCCCCCGAGGATCTCTCCTGCTCTGGCGATACATTGCCCGTACGGATGGCACGTCCAGTTGATTTTCCATCGACGCACGATGCGCACTCCGCCAGGAGTGTACGCTTTGGCACCCTTGGTGCCTCATCCACAGGATTCTTCCGGTGGATTTCCTCATCAGCTTGATTGTCATCAGTGTCCTCCGCATCGGCTGCCACTGCTGGTGCACCGTCGTGCTCTGATGTCGCATCCTCAACTTCAACGTTCGCCGGCTCCTTCTCGTAGTCAAGGAGCTTGAATCAATCCCCCGCCTTGGAGATTTCACCACGTCCACGTTGTTTCTACTGATGTAGCTCTATAGCTTGTCAAACTCGATATCTCGGCTGTAGATTACATCCTCCTTGTAAATGTTGTAGAGCCGGTACGTATTTTGCACGCTCTCATAGCCAAGAAAGAGATATTACTTTGCCCAAGACTCCAACATGCTGTTGTGCCTCTGCGCAGGCTGCACTATCGTGTGCACCTGGCACCCGAACACTTTCAGGTGTGCCACAATTGGCTTGCGTCCGCTCCAAACCTCCTACGGCATCTTCTAGCCGCTCTTCCCCTTCAGCACCGCTGTAGGATTGAGCTGGATGGTATAGCTCGTCGTACGTACAGCTTCCACCCAGAAGCTTCGGGGGAATTCCGCATCCACCAATAAGGTCCATACCATGTACAGCAATGTGTGGTTCACCCGCTCCGCCACGCCATTTGACTGAGATAAATACGGCGTAGTTTTTTCCCATTTTATGCCCTGCTGGTTCATCCACCCGCTACAGCCCACGTACTATCTGTCGTTGTCGTTGCGTAGCGCTCTGACCTTCCGGTCAGTCTGTCTCTCCACCGCGACGACATACTCCTTCAGCCGGTCCAGGGCCTTACCTTTCCGTTTCATGAAGTACACACAGATTTTTTTTCTGTAGTCATCTATGAAGGTGACGAAATAACACACGCTGCTCATTGACGCCGTCTTGAATGGTCCGCACACATCGTTGTGCACGACCTCCAGCAGGTCCGAGGCACGGTTCACGTTCTCGTTGAACGATTTGTGCCGCGCCTTGCCCAAAATGCAAGGCTCACACCTTTTGTGCTTTGCTGCATCTTTCACCTCTTCCGTACCATCGATGACGAGGCCGCATACCAGCTCACGCTTCGCCATCTCCTTCACGAATATGGGTGAGGAATGCCCCAGTCGTCGGTGCCAGAGCTCTAGATCAACTCCCCCTCCTTTGGCCAGGTTGACAGTGCGTTCCTGCAAGTCTGCTGAATCTGTTGCCGGGGAAATCACCTTGGTCTCCACGATGTAGAAGCCTCCCTCGTGCTTAGCCTCCAGCACGGGCTCGCCGCCACCGTCTTTCCGCACGACTTCCCCCTTTCTCGTAAAGAGGACCTCGTACCCTTGGTTGACACTTAGAATGTCAGCCAAGCCGGGTACGTGCTGCACATCCTTGATGACGCGCTGCACCCGCTTCCCACCAACCACCACCACCACCTCCACGTCCATGTCTCTTTGGCCAGCCGCCAGCTCAACGTTGGCGTTCGCGACCACCATGGACTTGCTGGACTTGGTGTAGCTAATGAACCCAACCTTCTCGACTTGGGTGTGCTCCTCCGCTCCAGAGTCAAGGCATCGCCGGTTAGCCTTCTTGAGGTAGTGGTTTTGAGTGCCATTGAGGAGCCCCTTCTTGCCTTTAGCATCTTTGCCACCAGCCTTTTCCTCCTCGCTACAATCATGGGCCCAACGGCCCTCCTTGCCGCAGTTACGACACACATCCTTCTTGGCACCCTTCTTGTCGCTGCCATGTCCGCCACCTCCCTTGGCTTTCCTCTTCCGCCACCACGCGTTCTGGTGACGAGGGACAGTGAGGAAGACAAGGACTCCCCATAGCTCTGACGCGGTGCCTCATTGCGGATGTACTTTGCGACCACGCCATAGGTGAGCTTTTCCTCTAGCCATCCTCCCAAGACTGTGATGAGAGGGCTCCAACTGTCAGGAATGGCTATGAGGAGGGCCATCACCTCTAGCTGCGTGTCGATCTTCCATCCCACGTCATTGCACTGTGAGGCAAGCGACTCGATCTGCCCATGGCGGAGATGATATCATCTCCCTCCTCGATTCTCACTGTCAGGAGTCGCTTCATTGCAATTATTTTGTTTGCCAACAACTTGGATTGATGGATTGCATAGAGTTTTTGCCAAGCCTTGGCTGCCAGCTTGCAGCCATGGAAGTAGGTCCACTGCGACTCAGCTGTCCCGGACACCAGCAGCATGAGCGTCCTGTTTTCTTCTTTACAAAGGCCTCCTTCTATGCAGCGTTGCCGTCGCTTTGTCAAGGAAATCCATTCCCTTCATGACCTCCAGCAGCCCCTTATGCGCGAGGTGCAGCTCGAAGTGCCAACTCCATAGCCCATAGCCAGGGCCACCTGCATACTTCTGGATGGGTTGCGTCTCCTTCTGTGCCATTTACGCATTCTTCCACTCCGATATCTCAGAGTTGACGGCTATGTCGTCCTTGACAATAATCCCGTCCGGCGCGAAAGTCGTGAGCAATTTGTAGACCGGTCAGGGCTGTGGGCCCATAACCCTTTGTCAGAAAATAGGCCCCCGGGTGGAGGCAGTTCTAACGTGCCCCAACGGGTTTGCACTTGGTGTTCACGACTTTCTGTCTTGGTGCGGGTTCAGAGTCTAAGCGTGAGCTTTTTGGTCGTCTCACGCTATGTCTCTGAGAGTGGAAGGGAGTTTGTGAGGCAGTCACTTTGGCAAAGGGAATAACGCAATTTTGCATTAGTTTTTTAACATGGAAATTATCTGAACATTTGTAGGGCTAGTCATGAACTCTCCAACGCACAAAACTGTGCGCAATTCGGACTACCGTAGCTCCCCCTACGTCAGCTGAAGCACAGCATCCCAAACCAGCCGCTCAGTTGGCGGCTGGCACCACGTCGCCCGCCGAGGCGCCCTCAGGACATTCCGGAGGTGCAGATGTCCCTACACATAGTGGTGATGCCCCTCTCGCCTTTGGGGTCTGTTTCGATGAGTAAATCATCGAATTTGGTGATGGGGATTGATGTGGGTCGAAACCTGTTCGCGGACCTGTAGTAACAAAACGTACTACTGAGTTTCGGATGCCGAGCCAGAATCTTGCACTACTGGCATCATGCAAATCATTCACCGGACGCCTCGGCAGCCCTTCTAGAGCAAAAACCCAGATGGAAATTTGTTACTCGGTCCGGTCGATTATTCACCGGCAGTCGAACCGCGGCCGACTCCCAGAGCCACCGCGCACACCCCAATGTTGGGAGCACATCTCTCCATTGTTACTTGTCCGATTCCGGTGAAGCAACTTCCACCAGATTCAGCGACTCGTTAACTTTCAGGGGCAATCCTCCATTTTAGCATCTGAGCAATCATTGAGCCACTAGATCCAATTGTGAGGATTTCCTCTCTCTGGCGGCTCGCCGGCTCCTCCTGGCGCCACACTTGGGCATGCAGAGGGGAAACTATTCAACAACCAGGTCACTTAGTCCCCTGTTCATGTGTGTGAGTGCATGTGGAGCAAGACAAGAGTGCATTCCAAATGTAAGAGGCCAGGAATTAAACAAATATTAACACTCTTATGAACACTCTTCTTAACACTCTCAATATTCACATTCCGTGACCCGCAGTCATAGAACCCACATACACTAGTGAAATGTCACTTACAACAATGCATAAGCATTGTGGTGAAAAAAAAAAGAGTAGAAATTAAGCACACATCACCCGGGTCATGGGAACAGGCAAGACTGAAAATGCGCACAACACATTTCAAGGTGCTTCTGATAAGTGCCTTGGTGATATAGTAACCCCTCTATGACCCTGTGTGTACTCAGATGTTCCAAACAATGCCAGCAATAATGCTCTCACAAATAAAATGGTGCTCCACATTGATGTGTTTAGTACAAAAGTGGTGCATGCCATCATTCTCAAACATAATCTTTGTGCAGCCCAGGATGGTACAACGGATAGAAATGCATAGTGGATGTAGGACGTGGCAGAGCCAAACAGCTTCGCACATACCAGCACCGAGTGCCACATAACCAGCCTATGTTGAGCTTTGGGCTACACAGCCATACTCGTCACTTTTCCAAGACACGGGAGTCCCCCCTATCAGAAAGATATAACCGGTCCTACTTTACACATAGGTGTCATGCACCCAGTCTCTGTTTTTTAATCCATCCACAATGACCAAGGATTGTGCTATGAAATGCCACTCTAGGGGTGCTATTCAGAGACTGTAGCGCATTAACCAGAGTGTTGCCTCAAGATGATGCTTCCTAGGATACCGGGAGAACCGAGAGATAAATTCACAGCAAAGGAAAAATTAATACGAGTGGTGATAGCTTGGTAAAACAGGGAGCCAATCACCCTCAGGTAGTCATTCACAACCACCATCTCACCAAGTTTGGCTGTCTGTAAAAACTTCAGCAAGGTCTAGCGTGCTGGTGTCATGGGAGTAGAGGTGGAAGGAACTGAAGACAACAGAGATGCAAAGCGCTCCTCAAGGCTACGGACATATGCAGCCTGGTAAACATGTAATGTGCATCATAAGCGATCGTGCTCAAGATCCATGTCCAAGAAGACACCACCAGGACCAAGATCCTCCTAGGGCACGTGGGCCCATAACCCTTTGTCAGGAATCTGTCCTGGCGGTGACCCTAGGAGGGTGTAGAAGCACCCTCGAGGATGCTTGGTCTTCTGTGGAGGACGTTGACACTTGTTCAATAGCCAATGCAAACCAAGGTGGAAGAGTGTGGAGTCCAAGGATCACAGTCCAGAATGGGACGAAATAAGCCGCAAGCAGTTGCACTCAATTGAAGTGAAAATTGTTGGGTTTTTAGTAATATTACATCAGGGTCTTACAGCCTGTGATCAGAGCTTTCCAACGCATCCAAGCATGCCCAAAAATGAGCAGTAGAGCCCCTGCTACGGCCGTTGAAGTAACCTATGGTGGAGCCGCCCACCATGCCCACAAATGGAGGTGATGGGAGGCGCTTCGACGATGACCTGTCGAAGCGCCCTTCCTGGTCCTCAAACATGGGGGGAGGCTCTCCCTGTTCCAGGCGACCTCCCACGCCCCTTCCTTCCTGGCCAATGTGCCTTTGGATCCGTTGGAGTCGAACTCGGACCACCAAAATCGAATTATCCCGTCATCCATGACGCAGACCCAGATTCCACCCGCCGACCACCCGGCCTTCGGGCGAGGCTATCTTTCTAAATACTCACTCAAATTGAGTGATTCAAAGCTCAATCTTGCAGGTAAAGTTCCAAGGAATAAAAATTTGCAATCATATCAGACCAATCCCCAGTGGCCGAACCAGAGAATGGATCCACGGCAGCCATGGCAAGGGGTACCATTTTCTAACACGAAAAAACGGACAGATCCAACGGGGCCCAGAGATATAAAGACAAGTGGCAGGATGTCATGTGGTGGATGGCTCCTGAATTAATGATTCAAAAGCAGCAAGAAATGCAAAATGAGGCAGAAAAAAATTGTACCAGATAATGGAACATGAGTGGAGAAGGATACACCGAGGCGATGAGGGAAAGAGTGCGACTGCCAATCCTCAATCCACGGATGATCATTCGATAAAGCATACTTGAAACCCCCTGGACAAAGTGCCATGAAGGACTCCATCTAACTCAAAAACAAAAGAATGGGCCAGGCCAATCACACCCTCACCTCACTGAGAGCAAAGTTGCAGAAGCTCAATAAGGCATTGCTCAAGGGCATGTTCCTCTTCACCAAAGTCGGAACAACGGTCAAAGGGACGCGGGTTGGAGGAATGGACATTGTTGATTGGTTAGGCATGGACAGTGTATTGGATGAATGGTAGTCCGTATTAGGTGGGGCTGGATGGAGGAGACATCTAGGCCCAAGAGGATGACTGAGGAGTCGGCTGCTGCAAGGGCGCCATGGTGGTGGACAAGGCAGTAGGAAATGAGGGTGTGCTGGATGTCGGTGCCACAGTGGTGGCAGCAGTCCCTGTAGTGGAAGGGCTCATGCCAGTGCAAGCCCAGTGGGCCAGAATTTCATGGTCAATGTGTGTATCATAACGAGGGATAGTAAATTTAGGCATGGAATTCCCAGAGGCACTATCGTTCGGGCAGGTCACTGAGCCAAGAGCAGAGGATGCAGCAACGGGTGTACCACCATGGCCACGGCCTCTACCTTTTCCGCAAGGTATAGTTCATTGGAGGACTTTATACACTAGAATAATTGTGTATGAAGGGAATTAGTGTCTTATAAAGGCTTAGGAAGGTGTACACCAGTGTACAATGTTGTGTGGGTTGAGCTCAAGGTGGGTGGGTGGAATGTGTGTTAGGAGGTGGGGGTTGGGGTGAAAGTGTGTATGGGTAGTGCATAAGGAGGTGTATGAATGAACAACTTCTTTAATTCCCAAAAAAGAGAGCCATATCAGAATTTGGCATAGTTCATAAAGCTGATACAACATGAAGAATATTCTCCGAAGACGAACATACATGTTGAACTTTAAGATGACCTATTTGTGTCCCTGTTTCGGCGGATTGGGCTCCACATGATTTCCTTAGAGTGTTTTAAGAACTGCAAAGATGACCATTGTAATCTCCATCTTGGTCAAAGCATCCGGTCGATTTTTGACCTCCTTTTTTTGGTTCTCCCCCACCCTTGGTCTCATCCCACGAAGTGTACATGGGGATTATATGAGGAGGTATATGACTTTTAGTACGTATATACGGCGTAGCTATGCACCAGTGTATCTGCAGTTTGGACGTGTGCGCGAAGGTTCTTCAGGACACTTGTGTACAGATCTCGTCAACATGTAGTGAGAGGAAATTGCACTTCCATATGCACTCCTGCTATACAATTTTCTGGTGGCTGGACATGGTGGGGTTATCCAGTTTTGTGTTCTTTGTCCCCCCCCCCCCCCCCCCCCCCCCCCCCCCCTCCCCCACCAACTGAGAAGTACATTAGGCGAGTGCATGCGGGAGTGCATGTCAATTACCACGAAAGAGACAATGAAGTCTGCACTAGTGCATAGGTGGTTACATACCACTGATACCTTTGATGCCGTTTGATTGACGGTCTAGGTATCTCATCGTACCTGCAGACTGTTATTGTAGATTATTGCTTGATTCAGAAAGAAATCAGCTCAGGGCCGTAAGGATGCCTGTCATCGGCATCATCCAATGACCTACGTTATGTGATCGATCGACTGGAAGTGCTGTTCATACGGAGAACAATGGCCGAGGGCTCGTCGGTCTCACTAACTCTGAAAAATAGCGACTGAGGTGCCGTTTTCTACAACCAAACACCCCCGCCTCCATGGGCCACGTCGACGATAGGGTCTCTGGTGCTGGATAGCATCTAACGCCCACAACTTCTTCGAGGGCGTCTGTGTCTTCAGTCATTGTCTTTGATCTGAGTACACCGATAGATCACCATTACACTTGTGCACACAGTTCTCTCACGTCCTGTTTTGTGTGTACTTCCTCGTGCACTCATCCTATACACATCAACTAGAGGAGGGGGGAGCATCCAATCCCAGATGTACCCCCTCCTCCCCCCCTCCCCCCCTCCCTTATAATCACAAAAGTGTATAGTGGGAGTGAATATTGAAGTGCATTATCCTCGCTGTACACATAAAAAAGATTGTGCATAAGTGCGATCAAGGGATCAAGGGAGCCCGGTGGGAGGGATTTTCTGCCTGGACCATTTTAAAAACCCAAAAAAAAAGGGTTTTTAAATATGCACATGTGCAACCAAATGTTCAACTAATCTGTTGTACACGTGCCCATATAGTCCCCACATGTACTTTTGTTGGGCGGGAGGGGGGGGGGGGGG
>SZWC01006375.1:23695-50341 GCA_023375785.1 Penium margaritaceum | reverse complement strand
AGCTGGGAGCTCAGCTTCCGGATCTGGGCGCAGGGTGAGGGTCTGTGGGCCTACTACACCCTCCCTTACGACTCCACCCAGGCCAATCAGTTGTATGACGCTGGTCGCGCCGTCCATGCCCTCGTACCAGTCGCCCCCCCACCTTCCTGCCTTGCCCTGGAGCCCTTCCTCGGTGACTTCACCGCTGGCGACATCCCAGACCCTGTAGCCGCATGGCACGTCCTCACCAGGCCCCATCGCCTGTCCAGCAACGCTGAAATCAGCCGTCTGCTCCGGGAGTTCAACTCCCTACACATGGGGGAGACCGAGACGGTCACTGCCTACTGGCAGCTGGCGGAGGACATCCTCCGTCGACTCGGCAAATCTGCTCCGCCCCCTCTGTCCGCGCTCCTCACCATCAAGCGCGGCGCCACAAGCGCTTATGCGGACCTCTTCGTCCACTACCCTCAGGACGTCCTCTCCACCATGGAGGCCCAGGGCACTCTTATGCCCTGGGCATATGAGCTCTTCCTCCGCATTGAGGAAGCTCGCCAGGAGTCTCAGCTCCATCGCGCGGAGGCCCTTGCATCCCCTGCCGATGCCGCCCCTGCCGTTGCCTCCGTGGCCGTTACCTCCCCCGTCGCCGCTACCCCATCGTCTTCAGGGAAGAAGAAGAAAAGTCGGAACAAGAAGGGCAAGGGTCCATCGCAGCAGCAGCAGCAGCAGTCATAGACCGGTTCCAGCGGTAGTGGCTCGGTATGCCACAACTGTGGCCAGCCCGGGCACGGGTGGTACACGTGCCCTCTCCCGACGGACGAGGCCCGCGTCATCGCCACCATGCAACGCCAACGGGAGCGCCGCCTCGCCTCTGCCGCCGTCGCTGCTGCTGGTCCTGCAACTCCGACATCGTCCAGCAGCTCTGCCACTCCGACAGCTCCGCCTGTCCCGCAGACACCTGCGCCGCAGCAGTACTACCCGTAGTAGTACTACCCTCAGCCGTCGGCGCCTCCGCTTCCTTCGCCGGCTCAGCCCTCCTACTACCCGGGCTCCGGCGCCGTCACTCCGCATTCCGTCTACTCTCCTGGGCCGTCATCCCGTGAGCGTCCGCTGGAGCAGTTCATCACGCTCCAGCTTGGCCTGCCTCGCCCTCCTCCCCAGGGAAGTGCGAGTTGCGTCACCTCCTGCCCTCTGGCCCATCCCTATATGACGGAGACTGAGTTGCGGTCGTGTCCCGTTTCCTCGTCTGTCTCGTCGTCTCCCGTGATCTCCTCCACCCCACTCCTTGACGACATTGCATGGCTTGACAACTGGCAGTCTCGTTTCGCGCCTCCTTCCACCGCGTCCGCGTCCCTCGCTTGCTGCCATGTGACCATGAGTGATCTGGCGACCCCTGTCCAGGACCCTGCTGAGACCTGGATCATCGACTCCGATGCCACGCATCACATGACGGCCTCTCGCGAGGCCTTCAGCATGCTCGGTCCTGTCGGCGATGTCTCCGGTGTCTGGACGGGCTCCGGACAGGTATTGCCTGTCCGTGGTGTAGGCGTCGTTCGTTTCCGTGGTCCAGCCGGTGACGTCTTTCTGACCGATGTTCTCTTCATCCCTGGTCTCGAGCTCAGCCTCCTGTCCGTGACTGCCCTTGACCGCATGAGCATGGACGTTGTGCACTCGCGTGGTGTAGGCACTGTGTCGTTGCGTCCGTCTGGTCTTTTCGTACTGCACGCCACCGCCTGTGGCAACTTGTGGCACGTTCCCTGCCTCTCCTCCTCCTCTCCTGTCTCCTCCCCGTCGGCCGCGACCGGTCATGTGTTCGTCACCAGCACGCTTTCTCCTCAGCACACCCGCCTCTTGCACCGTCCCCTTTGCCACGTCCACTCTGCCGCAGTAGAAAGCATGCTCCGCACCCAGCCGGCCAAGGGCCTTGATCCGAAGACTTTCCCTCTCCCGTGTCCCACTGAGTGCATTGACTGCGCTCAGGGGAAGATGCACCGGTCCACATACCCCCTGTCTTCCTCCCGGGCGTCCCCCCCCTTGACCTTGTCCACTCGGATGTCATGGGCCCTCTCCCCACCGAGTCTGTCGGTGAGCATGGCCGCTATGTCCTCACTCTCACGGACGACTACTCTCGCTACCGTTGGGTCTTCTGCCTTCGGCAGAAGAGCGATGTCGCCCGAACCATTCAGGACTGGCTTGTCCTCGCGGAGCGCGAGTGTGGCCGCCCCCTTCGCCGCTTTTGCTCCGATCACGGTGGCGAGTACCTGGGTGAGGCCACGACCTTTCTCGCCTCCCGTGGGATCCACCATGAGACGTCTGTGCCCTACACACCCGCCCAGAACAGCGTCTCCGAGCGGTGGAACCGTACCATGGCCGACGCCGTTCGCACCATGCAGGTCGAGTCCGGTCTCTCTGATGGCTTCTATTTTGAAGCCATGGCCTCCATGACTTGGGTCTGGAACCGGGTTCCCCACGGTCCCCTTCCCCGCCAGTCCACGCCCTATCAGCACTGGTGCGGTCGACGCGCTGACCTCCGCCCGGCTCGCGTCTCGGGCTGCGTGGCCGTTGTGTGGCTGCCCGCCCCACAGCAGGGCGGCAAGCTCGCCCCCCGCGGACGCCCCTGCACCTTCCTCGGTGTGTCTCGTCAGTCCAAGGCCTGGCGCTTCTGGGACCCATCCCGACACTGCATCGTCGAGTCCCGCGATGCCCTCTTCTTTGAGGACCTGTTTCCCCGCGACCTCATCCGCTCCGGCTCGTCCGTNGCTGACCTCCGCCCGGCTCGCGTCTGGGGCTGCGTGGCCGTTGTGTGGCTGCCCGCCCCACAGCAGGGCGGCAAGCTCGCCCCCCGCGGACGCCCCTGCACCTTCCTCGGTGTGTCTCGTCAGTCCAAGGCCTGGCGCTTCTGGGACCCATCCCGACACTGCATCGTCGAGTCCCGCGATGCCCTCTTCTTTGAGGACATGTTTCCCCGTGACCTCATCCGCTCCGGCTCGTCCGTGTCCCTCCCGTCGTGTGGGAGAGTGGTGAGTCCGTCCTCCGTCCTGTCGCTTCCGGGTGACACATCACTCCGTCCCTCCGAGCCGGTAGCCCCGGTCGCGTCCACTGGCCCCTCCGAGCCAGCTGCGCCAGTCGCGTCCGCTGGTCCCTCTGGGCCAGCAGCCCCAGTCGCGTCCGATGGTCCCTCTGGGCCGACAGCCCCAGTCGCGTCCGCTGGCCTCTCCGGGCCGGCAGCCCCAGTCGCTTCCGATGGCCCCTCTGGGCCAGCAGCCCCAGTCGCGTCCGCTTGCCCCTCCGGGCCAGCAGCCCCAGTCGCGTCCGCTCGCCCCTCTGGGCCAGCAGCCCCAGTTGTGTCCGCTGGCCCCTCTGGGCCACCAGCCCCAGTCGCTTGCAATGGCCCCTCCGGGCCAGCAGCTCCAGTCGCGTCCGGTGGCCCCTCCGGGCCAGCACTCCCAATAGCGTCTGCTCGCCCCTCCGGGCCGGCAGCCCCAGTTGTGTCCGCTGGCCCCTCTGGCCCAGCAGCCCCTGTCACGTTCGCTGGCCCCTCCGGACCAGCAGCGCCTGTTGCGTCTGCTGGCTCCTCCGGGCCAACTGGCCCCTCCGGGCCAGCAGCGCCTGTCGCGTCTGGCGTTGCTGGCTCCTCCGGACCAGTAGCCCCGTCCGCCTCCGTCGACCCGTTGGACTCAGCACCATCTTCTGCCCGACCGCGCTACACACGTGGCCCAGGCAGCAGCCTCCGACCTCGGCCGACAGTGAGCACGCAGACCGTCGCTCCGCGTCCCGTGGCGCCTCGACCCCCTGTGGCTCCACGTGTCTCCTCCACTCCCACGGTCGCGAGCGGGGACCCTGGCACAACGGCTCTCGGCCTGACCACTTCTGCCATCATCGTAGACCTTCACCCGGGTTCTGCATTGGGGTACGCCATGCTTCATCACGAGCATCGGCATGCTGTTGTGGCTGCACTCGCCCGCATCCCACCTAGGGCTCGTGATGCACACGCCCTCTCAGTCCGGTCCACAGCGCACCCAGAGGACCCTTCCACCCTACGCGAGGCTCAAGCCTCCCCTGAGGCTGCACATTGGGATGCTGCCTGTGCCGAGGAGCTCGCTGCTATCCGACAGCACCACGTGTATGACCTCGTCGACCTCCCTCCAGGTCGGAAGGCCATTGGTGCCAAGTGGGTCTTTCAGCGTATGTGGAAGCCTGACGGATCCTTGGACAAGTACAAGGCCCGCCTCACAGCAAAGGGGTTTGCTCAGGTCCCTGGGATCGATTACGACCAGATCTTCGCCCCAGTTGGTCGGTTCTCCACTAGCCAGGCGCTCTTCAGCCTGGTTGCCCAGCACGGGTGGGAGCTGCATCAGATGGACGTGAGCAATGCATTCCTCCATGGCTCACTGAAGGGTGAGGAGCTCTACATGACGCAGCCCCCAGGCTTCGACGACAACACAGGGAGAGTTTGACGGCTGCCAAAGGACCTCTATGGCCTGAAGCAGTCGCCTCGGTACTAGAACCAGGAGATCAGCAGTACGCTTCTCCGTGGCGGCCTCCAGCACAGCACCGCTGACCCCGCACTGTTCGTCAGCCCGCGAGGTCAGACCTTCGCCGCGGTTCTGGTCTACGTCGACGATCTCCTCATCGTGTCGCCAGACGCGGCCGCCATCCAGCGTGTCAAGGACTTGCTGCACGCCGCCTACCAGATGAAGGATCTCGGGTCTGCCCGAGTCTTCCTGGGCATGGAGCTCGAGCATGATCGCTCCCAGGGCATCCTGCACGTCCACCAGGCTGCCTATGTGCAGACCCTGTCCACTCGCTTCGCCGAGGACTTGCCCCTCGTGCCTAGCGCATCTTCACCCATGTCACCCGATGGCCAGGTGAAGCTGAAGAGTCATGACCCAGCTGTCGTGGGGGAGCCAGTTGATGTGACCACGTATCTGCGGATCATCGGGTCACTGATGTTCCTGGCGACGACGACGCGCCCAGACATCGCGTTCGCCATCAACCTCCTGGCCCAGTTCTCTTAGGAGCCGCGTCACCTCCACTTCGAGGCTGCGATCCGAGTGTTGCGCTATGTCGTCTCAACCCCTCGCGAGGTCTCATGTTCCGCCGTCAGCCGTCCGTCGTCGCAGTGGGCTACACCGACAGTGACTGGGCCGGCAGTCCAGACGGTAAGAGTCGCACGGGCTGGATTTTTCTGGTCGGGGGCACAGCTGTGTCCTGGTGCAGTGGCAAGCAGGGGTGCATTGCATGCAGCACTGCTGAGGCTGAGTACGTGGCCCTTGGCTCAGGCGTGTGTGAGAGTGTGTGGTTGCGTCGTCTGCTATCCGAGTTGCGTCAGTCTGTCGCATCCATCACCTTGCATTGTGACAATGAGAGTGCCATGGCCATCGCCGACAATGACGGTGTACATCACACACGCACAAAGCACATCAATGTTGAGTATCACTATGTACGTTCGTTGTTGCATGACGGCAGCATCAGCATCGTATGGGTTGAGACAGCACGACAGCTGGCTGACTTCCTGACCAAGGCACTGAAGAGGGACTCATTCAAGAAGGCTCTGAGTTCAGTCGGCGTGCGTCCGTGAGTCGTCCTCTTTGTCTCTGCCTGCGTCTCTGCGTACCTTGGGGGAGTCTGGATGTTGATCGTTTCTCTTCCTGCCCATGTACACTACGCCTGTGAGTCATGGGGGAGTGTTGGTTTTTGCGCATCCCTCATTGTGCTCTGTTGTGTCCTCCCGGCTTGTGTACATCGGCGTGCAGATGACTGACGGCGAGACTCAACGCTGATGGAGCATCATCCGGTGGAGCCGACACACGCGGAGGTCTACTCGCAGTTCGCTGGAGCCTCCTCTCTCCGTCAACGTGCTTAGCTCCATCAGCATGCCTCCTCGGCAGTCATGCCGCCGGCGGTCACTGCCACCGCAAAGTGTTGTCTGCATGTGTCCAGCGCGTCCCGTCGCGTCTGCATCGTCATGCTCTGCCTAGGGTCCGTGTTGCATGCTGCATGGCCCTGTTCGGCGTCATGGACCACTGTAGGCACTGCCTGGGTTCGGGCAGCAATAACTCTTTGCTACTATTTTTCTAGCTGATTCTGACCGCATGACTGCGTTTGCAGCGTCGGTATTATGGTATGGTCCAGTTTTCAGGCAAAACGGACGACGCCCGGGTTTTGGGCTGTCGGGCGTCTGGCAGGGCTCACCGAGAAAACCCTGCCTGCCAGAAAATAGGTCCACAGCTATTTTCTGATTGGCTGGTTAGTTGAGTAACAACTTCTACACTAGTGGGGGGGCCTAGAACTTGGAGGGGACTCCCATTTTTGTTCATTCTTCATTCCTAATCAGTTACTTTCAGTTTTCAGCTGCTTTCTGGCGCTAACTCTGGCGCGCGCGTTTCTGAGTAACAAACCCAGAGCTTCCAGACTTAGACTCTAGAGCAGCAGACTGAGGGGGCAGCTGACTTAAGCAACGAGCCTGGAAGCCCGCACGCTGCATCAACAATGCTGCTGCCCCAACCTGCTGCCTAGGCTTTCCAATTGCCATTGCATGACTTTCTATGATTCTGTGATACGGTAGATGCTAGGGCTCTTACATTCTCACCGCCGTGCCCTACATCATGCTTTCTTGCCTTTGAGTTTTTTGGGGGAGTTGCATATTTCCCGGGTGCTGATCCTTAGGGGGCCACTGTGCCGGTCTTGACCGTTCGCTGGTGAGTATCCACCATCGGTTTAATCCAAGTGGTCGGGCTCGACCCCCGGGTGGCAGCACTTGCTCACCCGAGCGTGATGCTCGGCGTGGGTGTGTGCTCACCGGTGCTTAGCTCGCTCGCTCCGCCCACTCTAACTGTCGTGGTGTATCGTGAGTTCTAAGGCAAGCTTTTTCCGCATCCATGGCATGCCTGATGCTCTCTCACGCTCACCCGCGCCGTCACACACCATTCACCTAGGAAACTGCCGGGTAACTCCTGGTATCAGAGTTGTGAGGGTCATTCCTTGGTATCACAACTCGTCGATCCTGGATCTGTGGGACCTCCACCGGCATCCTCGGTGTTATGTCGCCGCCACATCTGACGGGCCCGCGACGTCTATGCCGCCACTCACATTCTGGCTAGTCTGTGGTTTTCTTACCGCCCGCCTCTTTGCTGGCAAAAGGACAGCATCCGTCTCCCTCGTGCGAGCTCGCGGCACTCTTGTCGCCTCAATATCGTCCCACACTCGCACCAAGTTCGTTTCACCAGCGCATCTGCAACAGGGCAACATGCTCCATAACTGCCGAACTCCATGACAGAGCTTCCAGCAGGTAGCCACCCGTGCGCACCCGCACTGGCAGTCTGCCCGCCGCGAGCACCTGCACCACCTTTATCAAAGGGGACTCTCGCATCTATGTGGACTTGCAGTCTACTGTGCGGCGCTGCTCTTCTCCAGCGGCTACAGGTGACGTGACGCCACCATTCCTTGCAGCCCATACCCACAGCTCAGCGTAGACACCCTCTCCAGCTGGAAGTCTCTTCTTCCAGCTGCGGGCCACGCAAATCTCACGCAGCACGTCCACACAAATGCGCGTATTAGTGCCCTCGCCACAACTCTTTTGGCTACTCTCTCCCTTGTCATACTTTCTCTTGGGTGCACTCTCTCTCTTGGCTGCACTCTCTCTTGGCTGCACTCTCTCTTGGTTGTACTCTCTCTTGGGTGCGCTCTCTCTCTTGGCTGTACCAGCAGTCCCAACAATGTCACACTGGAGTCACAACCTCTTGACGGTCCGCCTGGCGATGAACTTGACTCCCCTCACACAGCAGCCCAGTACGCCGATTGTGGGTGGGATGACCCGTGCGTGTGTGACGCACCCCCGTCCACTGACGACGACATTCCGCTATGGTTTCGTATGCTCGACAATTCCTACTGGCGCGAGGAGATTGTTGCAGCAGCTGAGCATGAACAGGAGGAGATAGACCGGCAGGTCTATACGCTGGACGATCTGCCACCTTCACCACCTCCCTCTCCAATGATGCAACCTCCTCTCGGCTTTCAGTCGTCCAAGCCCTCCTCTGTAGCTGTCCATGCTCCTACTCCATCTCCCACAGAAGCTGAACCTACCACACCATCAAGGGCACTCGAAGTCCCCAGCGTGATACCTGTTCTCCCCGTCCTCACAGATTCCATTGGACTGGCTGGAGCCATTCTCTACGCAGCTGCTGGTGCCGTTGCCACCTTTGCAGCCACAGCCAGGGCTTGTCAAGCTCCTACCCAGACAGTGGTTGGACGTGCAGCTTAGGCGTACGCGCACGCTGCAGTGTTTCTCATACTACTTGCCGCCGCCGCTGCGAACATCGCCACACAAGTGACAGCAGCAGCAGCCTCTGTGGCCATAGCAGCCTCCTCTGCACCAGATACCACGTCGAGTGCTGTTGGCTCCATCCGTGCATCCACCACAGTACCAGTGCTGACTCCTACTGAAGCTTTTCGAGAGCTCACCCCGCACATCACCACTGGAGTTCTTGTTGCGTCGGCATCGGCCGCAGTTGCACGGGCCACAGTCGCGGGGTTCGTGTGCCTCACTGTGGCGGTCGCCGGATGGGTGGCCGTCCTCTTCTCCTCCGCTGCAGCCATGGTGCCCACCCTCTTCACCCTGCTACCTCGCCACTTGTTTGATGAGTTCTACACTACACGACATTGCATTGCACTTTACCTTCCCTCTTTCCTCTCTCTTTACTCTCTCCTCATCATGCCCAGGCCAGAGGAAACATTAGAGGCCCTGCAGGCGGCCCTTAGAGAGATCCAAGCAGAACGTCGGAAGGTTGAGGATGAACTCCAACAGGGCCGTGAGGCTCAGCATGAACTGGCCGCTTCTGTAGCTGCACTAGTCATAGAGTGTCTCCGCATCATCCCAAGCCTTGGTGCTGTCCTTCCCACTGAAGAGACCGCATCAGCTGACTCCTCTGTTCCTCCCAATGGTGGTTTTCCCAGCTCTTCCTCTCCCGCTCTCTCAGCCGTGACTCTAGCCCGGGTCCTTCTCCCTACAAGGTAGAGGGACTTCGAGACACCGCCACCCTCATTCACCTCGAAGCTCACCTTCACCTCTTGGGAAACACGCTTTAGTGCTTGGGCCCAGGGTGAACTGCTCTGGGAGTACTACTCTGCTGCCAAGCCGCCGTTCGTACCCCAGCCTGCCGAGGCCGCCCGTGCTGTGCGGGCTCTGATCAATGTAGGACCTGAGAACCTCCTCAACGAAATTGGTACGTACAATGCAGACCCCGTGCGTGGCACCCTTGCTGACCCTGTTGGCGCCTATGCTCCTATTTGCCGCCGCAAAACTGTGACTAGGCATGCCTCCCTGAGTGCACTCACTGTGCAATTTAACACCTTGCAGATGCGAGCGGATGAGACTACAGATGAGTACTGGGCACACAGTCTACGCATGCTGCGCGACCTTAGCAGGGCGGCTCTAAGTCCTCTATCAGCCTACCTCTCCATTGTTGTTGGTCTCATTCCTGAGCTGACTGGTCGGAGAGTCCACTTTACTATCTCGTGTATCACCAATTGGTGGAACGCCCTACAAAACAAGCGCATGCACCGTGCCGCACTTGCAGCTGCCACTTCATCTCCCTCCTCCTCTTCTCATGCATCAGCTCATTCCACTCAGGCTGCTTCTCGTGGGGGGGGGTGGCTCCGGTCGTGGGGGTGGCCGTGGAGGTAAGGGGCGTGGGGGTGGCCGTGGTGGCAAGAAGTCCTTTCTCGCCACTGCCAACGTCACCTGCTGGAACTGTGGCGCCACTGGACACTCACAGGTGTGACCGCCTCCTCCGTCGTTGTAGCAGTGACTGTTGCATCTTCCTCATCCTCCTCCTCCACTTCAGCGCTCTCCACCTATCTTGCCCCTCTTCAGCCGTTACCGCCACCAGCCAGCCCTTGGGGTTGGATACCGCCACCATCTGGACCCCCTTACTACAGTCCCCCGTCCTCTCACTACTCAGTGCCTCCCTGGGCACGTGATGATGGCCACTTCTCCGACCGCTCGTCTGACCGCTCCTCGGACATCTCCTCCAACCGCCGTGTCGAGGAGCGCACCCTCGAGCATCGGCTGGCGGAACTACTTCACCTTCGCTCTCAGAGAGGTGAGAGTGTGAGTGGCCCATCGCGAGTGTCTGTTTGTAATTCCGATGCCACCATTTGTGGTATCGCATCTGGTGGTGTACAAGGGAACTTGCCCGACGATCGTGACTGGATTGAACAGTTGTCGTCTCATACGTTCCCCACTCGTCTTGGTGGCCCATCTCGCCTCTCCTTCCGTGGCACCGTTGCTGACTGTCTTGTTCTCCCATCCACTCGTGCATCCCCTGGTCTTTGGATCATTGACTCAGGGGCCACCCATCACATGACTTCATGTCGGTCGTTGTTTGTGTCCCTCGGGCCCGTTGGGTCCGTCCGTTCTGTGCACACTGGCTCCGGCCAACTTCTTCCTGTCCAAGGTGTCGTGTCGTCCGCTTCGTCGGCCCTGGAGGCACTGTCTACTTACTCGATGTGCTTTATGTGCCCGACCTTGAAGTCAGCCTTCTCTCTGTGACCACCCTTGACGACCAAGGCATGGAATTCTCGTCCAGTCGCGGCCTAGCCTCCATCTCTCTTCGCTCGTCTGTCGCGTTGTTCTCCATGGTGTGTGTTGTGATTGTCTATTTCGTATTCCTCTTACATTGCCCTTGTCTTTCGCTGCCTCTGCTCTTGTTCACGTCGCACCGTCCCTATCTCCTGCCCATGCGGATCTGCTGCATCATTGCCTTTGTCACATCCACACTGCCGCCATCCAGCGCCTTCTCCGCCTTTGCCCAGCCTACGGCCTTGACCCTGCCACATTTGCGCCTCCCTGCACCTCCTCCTGTCTGGACTGTGCCAGTGGTAAAGTGCACTGCTCCCCATTCTCCACTGCTGAATCTACTATCTCCTATCCTCTTGATCTTGTCCATGATGATGTCATGGGTCCCTTGTCCCAAGACTTTCTTGGTGGCCTCGGCCGCTACGTCATGTGCTTGAGTGACGGCTTCTCTCGCTACCGCTGGGTCTTCGCTCTTCGCCACAAAACTGATCTCACTTACGTTTTAGAGTCCTGGCTCCCTCAGGCTGAACGTTCCTGTCTCCGTTCATTGCGAATTTTTCGCAGTGACCGGGACGGAAAATTCTTTGGTCCCACCTCTCGCTTCCTGGAGTCCCCTGGTGTTCGGCCTGAGTCCTCTGCCCCTTACACCCCACAGCAGAACGGAGTGTCTTAGCGGTAGAACCGCACCCTTGTTGATGGTGTCTGCTCCCTTCTATTTGCCTCTGGACAGTCCCCCTTGTTTGCATTTGAAGCTATTTCCTACATGACTTGGGTCTAGAATCGGGTTCCTCATAGCCCTCTCCCTCAGTCTATCATCCCCTTTGAATGTTGGAAGGGCCGGTGTGCTGACCTCTGCCTTGCTCGTGTCTGGGGGTGTCTTGCCTCTGTGTGGATCCCGGCAGACCATAAGGATAGTAAACTGTCTGCTCATGGTCAATTGTGCATCTTTCTAGGAGTCTCCCCATTCTCCAAAGCCTGGCGCTTCTGGGATCCTTCACGTTGTCGTGTCCTCGATTCTCACGACGCTCTTTTCTTTGAACACCTATTTGAGCGCGACACTCCCCATTTCGGTGGGTCCCCCTCTCCGCCCTCTTGGGATGGGGGTGGTCCTCTTCCCTCTGGATCTTCTGCTCTCCCCTCTGTGCGTCCTTCGACACCCCCTGTCTCCTCCAAGCCACTGGGCTCCTCTCCCTCCTTGGGACCTCCTTCTTCGGCCTTCACTACGCCTTTGGACTTCCCTCCGCCTATGATGTCCCTTGTCTCTCCTTCTTCTGACTCTCTTAAGCCTTGTGCTCGCTCACCCTCTGTCTCGTCCTTTGCCTTTGAATTTGGTGCCACATCCGTGCCGCCTCCTGTCCTGTGTGAGCCCTCTGTCACAGTTGACTCTCTATCTCTTTCAGCCTCGGTGTACCCGCGCCCTGCTCCCCCCTCTTCTGTAGCACGTGTCTCGTCTGTCCCCCCAGTCTCACCCTACACGCGTGGTGGTCGTCTCAGGGTGCTTCCATCTCAGTCGCACCCTATTATCTATGGTGACCCTTGTCTCCGTGCTCTTGGTCTTGCAACCTCTGCATTATCTGCGGCTGCCTATGTGGTGCATCCCAAGATAACACTTGGCTACTCTCTCATTGAACAAGAGTTTCACTCCGCTCTCTCTTCGTCTGTAGCTGGGTATGTTGCCTCGTGCTTTGCTACTGCTGGTCTCTCTCCTCTTCCGCCCGAACGTTGAATCTGCAGGCAGCCCGCACGACCTCCGATTCCCTCTTGTGGGAGAAGGCCATGAAATCCGAGCCCGACGCACTGTCTGAGCACGGTGTGTACGAGCTCTTGGATCTCTCACCTGGTCGCAAGGCGGTTGCAGCCAAGTGGGTGTACCGTCACATGCTGAACCCTGATAACACCGTTGAATGGCACAAGGTTCGTCTCACTGCAAAACGATTCTCTCAAATCCCTGGTGTTGACTTTGACGAGACCTTTGCCCTAGTTGGCCGCTCCACCGCAGCTAGGGCTCTTCTCAGCCTAGTCGCTCAGCATGACTGGGAGCTTGAGCAGATGGATGTCAACAATGTCTTCCTCCATGGAAAGTTAGACGAGGAGATCTATATGGTGCAACCATCCGGCTTCTCTGATGGAACTAGCCGAGTGTGGCATCTACCAAAGGCTCTCTATGTCTTGAAGCAGTCCCCATGTTGCTGGAAGCAAGAAATCACAGCTACCCTGGAAAAGGGAGGCTTTCAAAGAAGTGTTGTGGATCCTGCTCTATTCATCAGTGCTCCAACCAAGCCACTCGTTGCCATCCTTGTCTATGTGGAGGATCTTCTCATTGCCTCCCCTGATGTCGCGTCTGATGCGGCTGCAAAGTCCTTGCTCCAAGCTGCATACAAGATGAAGGACCTTGGTCCGGCTCGTGTTTTCTTGGGCATGGATTTGGATCGTGATCGTGCACATTGCACCCTGCACGTTCACAAAGCTGCATATGTGCGTAGCTTGGGGGAGCGTTTCGGACCGCTTCTCACAACAGTCCCCACAGCGTCCACGCCTATGAAACCTTCTGGCCAGTCTCTACTAAAGTCTCTGGAGCTATCCAAGCTAGGGGAGATGGTCGATGTAACCGACTACCTTCGGGTCATTGGCTCCCTAATGTACCTTGCCACCACCACGCTTGCTGATGTTGTGCTTGCTGTGAACTTCTTGTCTCAGTTCTCCCAGTGACCCCGTGAGCGCCATCTCGAGGCTTCACTGCGGGTAGTGCGCTTCGCCCTGTCCACCCCTCATGTTGGACTGTACTTTTGTGCACAACCCTCAATCGTGGTGGATGGCTTCATAGATAGTGACTCTGCACATGAATCTGACACACACAGCCAAACTAGATACATCTTCATGATTGGTAGAACTGTAGTCTCCTGGAAAAGTGGTAAACAAGGGTGTGTTGCTCGCAGCACTGCTGAGGCTGAGTATGTTGCTCTTGGCGTAGGCACATTTGAGGCTGTCTGGTTGTGTCGTCTGTTGCAATAGTTGCGTGTTCCCATCCGTTCCATCAATCTGCGCTGTGGCAACCAAAGCACAAAGGCCATTGCCGAGAACAGTGGCATGCATCACTCAAGAACCAAGCATATCAACGTGGAGCATCACTTTGTTCGCGAGTGCATTACTACTAGCATTATCCAAGTTGCTTGGGTGGATACAAGATCTCAGAGAGCTGACTTTCTCACCAAGGCCTTCAGTTAAAATATCTTCAAAGGTGTTGTTCACTCTGTTGGTCTCATCTGTCCTCATGACCCAGGTTGATTTTGTATGGTGCATCTCTGGTACTTATATGCACCCCTTCTTGTTGTTCTCTTCATGTGTGTGGGTTGCTTGCCTGCGGGTCATGGGGGAGTGTTCAAGTTCGTTGGCCACTCACAGCTCTATGGCCTCTTGTCTCCCACACTCTGCACACACATGTACAGATTAAATGAAAATGGCCCTCCCTGGAGCGACATCATGCAGGCCCACTTTGACTGGAGCCTCTGGAGTCATGAAGTTGCTGCTGGACCTAGCAGTGTCCTCTGGCACACACATGGCCATTGCACGACTTTCTATGATTCTGTGATGCGGTAGATGCTAGGGTTCTTATATTCTCACTGCCGTGCCCTGTATCATGCTTTCTTCCCTTTGAGTATTTTGGGGGAGTTGCATATTTCCCGGGTGCTGATCCTTAGGGGGCCACCGTGCCGGTCTTGACCGTTCACTGGTGAGTAGCCAGCCTCGGTTTAATCTGAGTGGTCAGGTTCGACCCCCGGGTTGCGGCACTTTCTCTCCCGAGTGTGATGCTCGGCGTGGGTGCATGCTCACCGGTGCTTAGCTCGCTCGCACCCCCCACTCTAACTGTCTTGTTGCATCGTGAGTTATGAGGCAAGCTTTTACCGCATCCATGGCGTGCCTCATGCTGTCTCATGCTCACCCGCACCATCACACCATTCACCTAGGAAACTGCCAGGTAACTTCACACATGGCTAGCGCCGTTAAATCGAGATTAAGACTGGTCTCCATCTTGACTGTCTCGACTTCTTCTCGTCTTGTTGTCTTGTACCGCACTACGCAAGGCAAGCTCGATTTGTCGCGCACAAGACGAGACGAGAGTGAGACACGTCCTATGTCGCGCGAGATCAGGACAAGATTCTTGTACCAAAGTAGTGTCTCGCTTTCCTTGTGCGACCCCTGCCACGTGTGCCAAGTGATTTAGGACCAATCATGCAATCAATGGATGTGTCAGCACAAAACGTGAGCAGACACATTGTTGAGGAGCGGTCGTCGAGGGTCAGCAAAAATAGCCACTGCTAAATTAATGTAAATATGTTTTCATGAAGAAATGAATGCGCTTGCAAACATTTCTCACTGTTCAGTTTGTTAACATTTTGTACATCACCGAAAATAGACAAAAAAACACTTCAAACATATTTTCTTATGTACACAGAAGCTCGCTGAATTTACCAAACACAGCCGGCCAGTCCTGAAGATTCTTCGTGTCCAGTGGTCTAGGTCTCGAATTGTCAGGCGAGGTGGCAGAGGGAGTGACGTGTCATCTTTACAATCTAGGATTTGAATGCCAAACTAGATAGTTTGCTCAGAAACCAATGTTCACTGTAGCTGAAACACTGCTCGCAGTTAGAGTGAAGTCGCCGCGAACTATTTTCGCGGTGACTTCACTTCCGGCAGCTTGCTTTGTCGTTTCCCTCGTCACTTGCAAAGCGGACGATTTGAGATTTTCTCCGATTAGAGTGAGACCGATACAAGACCGAGACCAGGAAAATGCAAATTAGTACGAGAATGAGATTTTCTTGTCCTGTACCTGTGACGAGACATCTCGTACAGAAGTGCAAAAGAATGAGTTCAAGATCGAGAATTTGCATCTCGATCTGAATTTAACAGGCCTACACATGACGAACAAGTTCACAGACATACCAACACTGACACAAGCAATGGCACAACACAACGATAGAAAACAACAGCAGATACAACGCAAGGGCAGAGGTCAGTCCACAATACAGGCTGAGAAATTGCTAGGAAGCTTCCTAGACTTGGCGACACTATCCAGTTAGCTGGCGCACTAGCAAGCAAGCAGGTGCAAGAAACAACAAAGGTTAGGCACGCAAAGTCTCATAAGCTCCAATAGCTTAGTAATGCAGAGAGAGATGACAATTGACAACCACACTGCATAAATACTTGCCACGGTGCACGGCGGGTGACACACACTGCAGTGTCACCAAGTGATCTAAACGCAACACCGTCTGAACCTTGAGGTAGAAAATCTTGATTCGGACGCCACGAATAGTTACACACACAAGTTGGACATCGATTGGTGGACAGACAATGCAAAATATGAAAACAGGGCTCGAGAGCCAGTCCAACGAGAAAACTCTAACAATTATAAAAATACTGTAGAGCACCCCAGCAAGCACCCGGGGCGTCGTGGGAACTTTTTGGCAGCTGTTGGTGAGTGGACCCACCACGCGTCGGTGCTCTAGCACCAGCTGGGTGCGCATCAGGGATCTGCATGAGCATGGACACGGCCGAGTGGTCACAGTATGCTGTACAAACAGACAGGACGACTCACATCACAACACTCCCCCATGACCCGATGGTATGCATGTCCATATACGTGCAGAACTGATACAAGTGTGCAACGAGATGCTCAACGGTCCATGCTCACATACCCCACTCTCAACCACTGTTAGGCCAGGGGCAAAGCCTGACAGAACGAATGGCCATCATGAACTTTCAGTGTGTTAGTGCCTTGGTCAGGAAGTCAGCGCGCTGCATGTTTGTGTCGACCCAGGTGACGGAGATCATTTGTCGTTCTATAAGATCACGCAAAAAGTGATGCTTTGTGCATGCATGAAACATACAAGAGTTCTATGCAATGGGAAGAGCACTTTGGTTGTCACAGCGTAGAACGCCGCAAGGCATAGACTCGCAACTCATGAAACAGAGGCGGAGGTCGACAAGCTCATAGACACATTGCTCACTGATGGCTCTCAGCTCATCCTCACAAGCAGCATACCACTGCTCTGCATCGTCAGCCAATAGTGCCTCTTTCAATGTGCCTTGATTAGGCACCATCAAGGGAGAACTCCGGGTGGCCAGAAGGCACGCCTCCGGACTCAGCCTGACCACAACCAAATCAGATGCGGCATCGCAAGCAACCGAGAACTCCCGGGAGACCAACTCGTGGCCGATAGGACATGCTGGATACATCTCAGTATAGATTGCCTGGACACTTAGGCCAAGGGCCTTCATGCCAGGCTTGTCGCTCTGAACACTGCGAGTCAGGCGTCTAGGTGCTAAGTCAGTAGTTTTCTTAGCCTTAGAGGCCATTGGTTGGAGATGACCACCGGGCTTGCAAGAGTAGCCCGATGCTGAGGTGCTCAACTCAAGCTGTAGAGAAGGCTTCTGGGCCTTAGCCGTAGGGGAAATATGTGTATACGTGGGAGTGGGTGTGACAGGAGAGTCTTCCACTGGCGTGGAATCAAATATGCTAGAGTGGTCTGACACTGGCACATGATCAGGTATGCCAGAGGGGACTGACGCTCGTACAGGATCAGGTGTGCCAGAGGAGACCGACACTAGCATGAGATCAGGTGTGTGAGAGGGGACTGCTGCGTGTACGGGATCAGGTACGCCAGAGGGGACCGACAGTGGCACAAGATCAGGTGTGTTAGAGGGATTTGATGAGGCTACTAGACCCACAGCCACGATGGCCAGATCGTCAACAGCCAGAGACTGGACCGCAGTTTAGGAGGCCCAGACAGACCCATCCGCAGGACTAGACCCCTCCCATCCACCGGAAGTCACACAGGTAGGAACGTGGTCAGCGGCCACCAACATAATGCTAGACATGTTACGGTTGGTGAGAGCCTCAAAGAAGAGTGCATCTCGAGACTGGACAAAGTGATGGCGAGCGGAGTCCCAAAAGCGCCATGCCTTTGACCATGGAGAGATGCCAATGAAGGTGCACATGCGACCCTGAGGTGAGACCTTGGACCCCTCGTGGTCCTCGGTGTACGAAATGCAGGCAAGGGACCCCAAAATGAGGGCGAGATGGAGATCGGCACGATGGCCGAACCACAGCTCGTGCGACGTGACGTGGTTTAGAAGCAGACCATGCGGCAAGCAGTTCTCGACCCACGTCATGTAGGAGAAACCCTCAAATTCAAAGGACTTCATCAGACCTCACTCAGACTGCATAGTGCAAACCGCATCCTCCATGGTGTGGTTTTTCTCAGACACAATGCTCAGACAAACCGTTTTGCTATGGTGTAGCAAGGGCAAAGAGCTGGTGAAAAATACCATGCTCATCAATGTGGGTGTCCATCTCACCCCAGATTTTGCCACAAGGATCTGAGCAAAACGTGTGTAGGGTGTGAGGAGACTGACGCTTAGCCATCACCAGCCACAGGCGAACCGCCAGGACAGCATCGCTCATGGCGGAGGCTGTAGACCCATCGCATCAAGGTGAAGTCCTCAATCAGGGTGAAGACATATCGACCTTGATCTGAGAGGGACTCGACTGGGAGAGGATCGAGAAGGTCCGAGTAGACCAAATTGGTAAGCCTAGGCAGCAGGTTGGGGCAGCAGCGTTGTTGATGCAGCGTGCGGGCTTCCACGCTCGTTGCTTAAGTCAGCTGCCCCCTCAGTCTGCTGCTCTAGAGTCTAAGTCTGGAAGCTCTGGGTTTGTTACTTAGAAACGCGCGCGCCAGAGTTAGCGCCAGAAAGCAGCTGAAAACTGAAAGTAACTGATTAGGAATGAAGAATGAACAACAATGGGAGACCCCTACAAGTTCTAGGCCCCCCCCACTAGTATAGAAGTTGTTACTCAACTAACCAGCCAATCAGAAAATAGCTGTGGACCTATTTTCTGGCAAGCAGGGTTTTCTCGGTGAGCCCTGCCAGACGCCCGACAGCCCAAAACCCGGGCGTCGTCCGTTTTGCCTGAGAACTGGACCATACCATAAAACCGACGCTGCGAACGCAGTCGTGCGGTCAGAATCAGCTAAAAAAATAGTAGCAAAGAGTTATTGCTGCCCGAACCCAGGCAGTGCCTACAGTGGTCCATGACGCCGAACAGGGCCATGCAGCATGCAACACGGACCCTAGGCAGAGCATGACGATGCAGACGCGACGGGACGCGCTGGACGCATGCAGACAGCACTTTGCGGTGGCAGTGACCGCCAGCGGCACGACTGCCGAGGAGGCCTGCCGATGGAGCTGAGCACGTCACCGGAGAGAGGAGGCTCCAGCGAACTGCGAGTAGACCTCCGCGTGCGTCGGCTCCACCGAATGACGCTCCATCAGCGTCGAGTCTCGCCGTCAATCATCTGCACGCCGATGTACACAAGCCGGGAGGACACAACAGAGCACAATGAGGGATGCACAAAAACCAACACTCCCCCATGACTCACAGGCGTAGTGTACATGGGCGGGCAGAGAAACGATCAACATCCAGACTCCCCCAAGGTACGCAGAGACGCAGGCAGAGACAAAGAGGACGACTCACGGACGCACGCCGACTGAACTCACAGCCTTCTTGAATGAGTCCCTCTTCAGTGCCTTGGTCAGGAAGTCAGCCAGCTGTCCTGCTGTCTCAACCCATACGATGTTGATGCTGCCGTCATGCAACAACGAACGTACATAGTGATACTCAACATTGATGTGCTTTGTATGTGTGTGATGCACACGGTCATTGTCGACGATGGCCATGGCACTCTTATTGTCACAATGCAAGGTGATGGATGCGACAGAATGACGCAACTCGGACAGCAGACGACGCAACCACACACTCTCACACGCGCCTGAGCCAAGGGCCACGTACTCAGCCTCAGCAGTGCTGCGTGCAATGCACCCCTGCTTGCCACTGCGCCAGTACACAGCTGTGCCCCCGACCAGAAAAATCCAGCCCATGCGACTCTTACCGTCTGGACTGCCGGCCCAGTCACTGTCGGTGTAGCCCACTGCGACGACGGACGGCTGACGGCGGAACATGAGACCTCGCCGAGGGGTTGAGACGACATAGCGTAGCACTCGGATCGCGGCCTCAAAGTGGAGGTGACGCGGCTCTTGAGAGAACTGGGCCAGGAGGTTGACGGCGAACGCGATGTCTGGGCGCGTCGTCGTCGCCAGGAACATCAGTGACCCGATGATCCGCAGATACATGGTCACATCAACTGGCTCCCCCACGACAGCTGGGTCATGACTCTTCAGCTTCACCTGGCCATCGGGTGACATGGGTGAAGATGCGCTAGGCACGAGGGGCAAGTCCTCGGCGAAGCGAGTGGACAGGGTCTGCACATAGGCAGCCTCGTGGACGTGTAGGATGCCCTGGGAGCGATCATGCTCGAGCTCCATGCCCAGGAAGACTCGGGCAGACCCGAGATCCTTCATCTGGTAGGCGGCGTGCAGCAAGTCCTTGACACGCTGGATGGCGGCCGCGTCTGGCGACGCGATGAGGAGATCGTCGACGTAGACCAGAACCGCGGCGAAGGTCTGACCTCGCGGGCTGACGAACAGTGCGGGGTCAGCGGTGCTGTGCTGGTAGCCGCCACGGAGAAGCATACTGCTGATCTCCTGGTTCCAGCACCGAGGCGACTGCTTCAGGCCATAGAGGGCCTTTCGCAGCCGCCAAACTCTCCCAGTGCCGTCGTCGAAGCCTGGACGCTGCGTCATGTAAAGCTCCTCACCCTCCAGTGAGCCATGGAGGAATGCATTGCTCACGTCCATCTGATGCAGCTCCCACCCGTGCTGGGCAACCAGGCTGAAGAGCGCCCGACTAGTGGAGAACCGACCAACTGGGGCGAAGATCTGGTCGTAATCGATCCCAGGGACCTGAGCAAACCCCTTTGCTGTGAGGCGGGCCTTGTACTTGTCCAAGGATCCGTCAGGCTTCCACTTACACCGAAAGACCCACTTGCCACCAATGGCCTTCCGACCTGGAGGGAGGTCGACGAGGTCATACACGTGGTGCTGTCGGATAGCAGCGAGCTCCTCGGCACAGGCAGCATCCCAATGTGCGGCCTCAGGGGAGGCTCGAGCCTCGCGTAGGGTGGAAGGGTCCTCTGGGTGCGCTGTGGACCGGAATGAGAGGGCGTGTGCATCACGAGCCCCAGGTGGGATGCGGGCGAGTGCAGCCACAACAACATGCCGATGCTCGTGATGAAGCATGGCGTACCCCAATGCAGATCCCAGGTGAAGGTCTGCGATGATGGCAGAAGTGGTCAGGCCGAGAGCCTTCGTGCCAGGGTCCCCGCTCACGACCGTGGGAGTGGAGGAGACACGTGGAGCCACAGGGGGTCGAGGCGCCACGGGACGCGAAGCGACGGTCTGCGTGCTCACTGTCGGCCGAGGTCGGACGCTGCCGCCTGGGCCACGTGTGTAGCGCGGTCGGGCACAAGATGGTGCTGAGTCCGACGGGCCAACGGAGGCGGACGGGGCTACTGGTCCGGAGGAGCCAGCAACGCCAGATGCGACAGGCGCTGCTGGCCCAGAGGGGCCAGTTGGCCCGGAGGGGCCAGTTGGCCCGGAGGAGCCAGCAGACGCAACAGGCGCTACTGGCGCGGAGGGGCCAGCGGACGTGACAGGGGCTACTGGCCAGAGGGGCCAGCGGACACAACTGGGGCTGCCGGCCCGGAGGGGCGAGCGGACGCGACTGGGGCTGCTGGCCCGGAGGGGTCAACAGACGCGATTGGGACTGCTCTCTCGGAGGGGCCATCGAAAGCGACTGGGGCTACCGGCCCAGAGGGGCCAGCGGACACAACTGGGGCTGCCGGCCCGGAGGGGCGAGCGGACGCGACTAGGGCAGCTGGCCCGGAGGGGCCAGCGGACGCGACTGGGGCTACTGGCCCGGAGGGGCCATCGGAAGCGACTGGGGCTGCCGGCCCGGAGGGACCAGCGCACGCGACTGGGGCTGTCGGCCCGGAGGGGCCATCGGACGCGACTGGGGCTGCCGGCCCGGAGGGGCCAGCGGACGCGACTGGGGCTGTCGGCTCGGAGGGGCCATCGGACGCGACAAGGGCTGCCGGCCCGGAGGGGCCAGCGGACGCGACTGGGACAGCTGGCTCGGAGGGACCAGCGGACGCGACCGGGGCTACCGGCTCGGAGGGACGGAGTGATGTGTCACCCGGAAGCGACAGGACGGAGGACGGACTCACCACTCCCCCATGCGACAGGAGGGACACGGACGAGCCGGAGCGGATGGGGTCGCGGGGAAACAAGTACTCAAAGAAGAGGGCATTGCGGGACTCGACAATGAAGTGTCGGGATGGGTCCGAGAAGCGCCAGGCCTTGGACTGACGAGACACACCGAGGAAGGTGCAGGGGCGTCCGCGGGGGGCGAGCTTGCCGCCCTGCTGTGGGGCGGGCAGCCACACAACGGCCACACAACCCCAGACGCGAGTCGGGCGGAGGTCAGCGCGTCGCCCGCACCAGTGCTGATAGGGTGTGGACTGGCGGGGAAGGGGACCGTGGGGAACCCGGTTCCAGACCCAGGTCATGTAGGCCATGGCTTCAAAATAGAAGCCATCGGAGAGACCGGACTCGACCCGCATGGTGCGAACGGCGTCGGCCATGGTACGGTTCCACCGCTCGGAGACGCCGTTCTGGACGGGTGTGTAGGACGCAGACGTCTCATGGTGGATCCCGCGGGAGGCGAGAAAGGTCGTGGCCTCACCCAGGTACTCGCCACCGCGATCGGAGTGAAAGCGGCGAAGGGGGCGGCCACACTCGTGCTTCGTGAGGACAAGCCAGTCCTGAATGGTTCGGGCGACATCGCTCTTCTGCCGAAGGCAGAAGACCCAACGGTAGCGGGAGTAGTCGTCCGTAAGAGTGAGGACATAGCGAGCATGCTCACCGACGGACTCGGTGGGGAGAGGGCCCATGACGTCCGAGTGGACAAGGTCAAGGGGGGTGGACGCCCGGGAGGAAGACAGGGGGTACGTGGACCGGTGCATCTTCCCCTGAGCGCAGTCAATGCACTCAGTGGGGTACGGGAGAGGGAAAGTCTCCGGATCAAGGCCCTTGGCCGGCTGGGTGCGGAGCATGCTTTCTACTGCGGCAGAGTGGACGTGGCAAAGGCGGCGGTGCAAGAGGCGGGTGTGCTGAGGAGAAAGCGTGCAGGTGACAAACACATGACCGGTCGCGGCCGACGGGGAGGAGACAGGAGAGGAGGAGGAGAGGCAGGGAACGTGCCACAAGTTGCCACAGGCGGTGGCGTGCAGTATGACAAGACCAGACGGACGCAACGACACAGTGCCTACACCACGCAAGTGCACAACGTCCATGCTCATGCGGTCAAGGGCAGTCACGGACAGGAGGCTGAGCTCGAGACCAGGGACGAAGAGAACATCGGTCAGAAAGACGTCACCGGCTGGACCACGGAAACGAACGACGCCTACACCACCGACAGGCAATACCTGTCCGGAGCCCGTCCAGACACCGGAGACATCGCCGACAGGACCGAGCATGCTGAAGGCCTCGCGAGAGGCCATCATGTGATGCGTGGCCCCGAAGTCGATGATCCAGGTCTCAGCAGGGTCCTGGACAGGGGTCGCCAGATCACTCATGGTCACATGGCAGCAAGCGAGGGACGCGGACGCGATGGAAGGAGGCGCGAAATGAGACTGCCAGTCGTCAAGCTATGCAATGTCGTCAAGGAGTGGGGTGGAGGAGATCACGGGAGACGACGAGACAGACGAGGAAACGGGACACGACCGCAACTCAGTCTCAGTCATACAGGGATGGGCCGGAGGGCAGGAGGTGACGCAACTCGCACTTCCCTGGGGAGGAGGGCGAGGCAGGCCAAGCTGGAGCACGATGAACTGCTCCAGCTGACGCGCACGGGATGACGGCCCAGGGGTGTAGACGGAATGCGGAGTGACGGCGCCGGAGCCCGGGTAGTAGGAGGGCTGAGCCGGCGAAGGAAGCGGAGGCGCCGACGGCTGAGGGTAGTACTGCTGCGGGTAGTACTGCTACGGCGCGGGTGTCTGCGGGACAGGCGGAGCTCTCGGAGTGGCAGAGCTGCTGGACGACGTCGGAGTTGCAGGACCAGCAGCAGCGACGGTGGCAGAGGCGAGGCAGCGCTCCCGCTGGCGTCGCATGGTGGCGATGACGCGGGCCTCGTCCGTCGGGAGAGGGCACGTGTACCACCCGTGCCCGGGCTGGCTACAGTTGTGGCAAACCGAGCCACTACCGCTGGAACCGGTCGATGACTGCTGCTATTGCTGCTGCGATGGACCCTTGCCCTTCTTGTTCTGACTTTTCTTCTTCTTCCCCGAAGACGATGGGGTAGCGGCGACAGGGGAGGCAACGGCCACGGAGGCAACGGCAGGGGCGGCGACGGCAGGGGATGCAAGGGCCTCCGCGCGATGGAGCTGGGACTCCTAGCGAGCTTCCTCAATGCGGAGGAAGAGCTCATATGCCCAGGGCATAAGAGTGCCCTGGGCCTCCACGGTGGAGAGGACGTCCTGAGGGTAGTGGACGAAGACGTCCGCGTACGTACTGGTGGCGCCGTGCTTGATGGTGAGGAGCGCGGACAAAGGGGGCGCAGGAGATTTACCGAGTCGACGGAGGATGTCCTTCCCCCGCTGCCAGTAGGCAGTGACCGTCTCGGTCTCCCCCATGTGTAGGGAGTTGAACTCCCGGAGCAGACGGCTGATTTCAGCGTCGCTGGACAGGCGATGGGGCCTGGTGAGGACGTGCCATGCGGCTGCAGGGTCTGGGATGTCGCCAGCGGTGAAGTCGCCGAGGAAGGGCTCCAGGGCAAGGCGGGAAGGTGGGGGGGCGACTGGTACAAGGGCACGGACGGCGCGACCAGCGTCATACAGCTGATCGGCCTGGGTGGAGTCGTAAGGGAGGGTGTAGTAGGCCCACAGACCCTCACCCTTTGCCCAGATCCGGAAGCTGAGCTCCCAGCTCCGGAACTTCTCGCCGGCCTGAAGCGGCGGCGGCGGTGTCTCAAAGTCCTTCTGCCTACGGCCGGCACCCAGAGTGGGGCCAAGGACGGAAGTCACTGTCTGCCATTGGCACTGAGTCTGTTGCTGTGCTAGGTAGTACGTGGCGGTGGACACAGCGGGGCTAGCGTGCCCTGGAGGGATGAACGACGGCAGCGCGCTGGTGGCGGTTTGGGAGGCGACTGGCAGTAGCGCTGCAAGCTGCTGCGTCAAGGCGGCGAGCTGTTGCTGAAGAGCAGCGAGAGGATCAGGGTTGCCGCCAACGTTACCAATGGGCTGCTGCTGCTGCTACTGCTGGTACTGTAGGGGCGGCGGTTGCTGCTGCTGCAGCGGCGGTGGCTGCTGCTGCAGGGGCGGCGGCTGCTGCTGCTGTAGCGGCGGTGGCTACTACTGTAGAGGCGGCGGCTGCTGCTGCTACAGCGGCGGCGGCTGCTGTTGCTTTGGCGGCGGCGGCTGCTCCTGCTGCTGCTGCTGCTGATTCGGCTGCTGCTGGTGCGGCGGCGGCAGCTGCTGTTGCCGTGGCGGCGGCGGCTGCTCCTGCTACTGTGGCGGCGGTGGCTGCTGCTGCTGCGGCGGCGGCGGCGGCTGCTGGTGCTGCAGCGGCGGCGGGTGCTGCTGCTGCTGCTGCTCCTACAGCAATCGCTGCAAGAAAGGAGGGGTACGGGTCCCCCCACCAGAGGAGGACCCCTCCTCGCCGGGACTACCAACCATGACTTAGTGTCCCTTGTGTTTTTTTTGTTGTCTTTGTGTTGCTGATGTCAGTAGGAGGTTGGGGTAGTGGGGATTCTACCCACCCCTTTGGCCTTCCCCCTTTCCCCCTTTTCCCCCCCTTTTTTTTTGTTGATGATGTCAGCAGTGACGTCAGCAGTGACGTCAGCAGAGGGGTGCTGATGTCAGCAGCGGTGGATGTTGGGGCCGCCGCTGCTGCTGTTGCTGCTGATGCTGCTGCAGCCGCTGCTTTTGCTGCTGCTGCTGCTGCTACTGCTCTTTGCTGCTACTGCTGCTACTACTGCTCCTACTACTGCTGTTGTTGCTACTACTGCTGCTGCTGTTTGTTGCTGCTACTGCTGCTGCTGCTGTTGCGGCTACTACAGCTGCTGCTGCTGATGCTGTTGCTGCTGCAGTTGCAGTTACAGCTGCTGTTGCTGCGAGCTGCAGCGGCTGCTATGGCTGCTGCAGCTCGCTGATGTTGCTACGCGCTGCTGCAGCTGCTGCGTGCTACAGCAGCTGCTCGCGGCTGCGGCGTGCTGCTGCAGCGAGCTGCGGGGGTGGGGGATTTTTTTTGTTGCCCTTTTTTTGTTTTTTTTTCTTGTCACAGCGGGCAACAGCCCGCTGTCTGCTGCGAGCAGTGGGCTGCTACTCGCCTGGCAGTAGCGAGCTGCTGCTCGCTGCTTGCTCGCTGCGAGCAGCGAGCAGCAGCAGCCGCGGCTCGCAACTGTCAGCTGCTGCTTGCTGCTGCTGTAGCTGGCCGCTGCTGCAGCCCGCTACTGCTGCTGCACGCTGCTGCAGCTGCTGCGTGCTACGGCTGTTGCCTATTGCCGCTGCGGGCTGCTACTACGAGCTGCTGCTGCGCGCTGCTGCTGCTGCTGCGCGCTGCTGCTGCTGCTGCTACTGCGAACTGCTGCTGTTGCGGGCTGCTGCGAGCTGCTGCTTCTGCCTGCTGCTGCTCGTGGTGCCAGTCACTGCACCTGGGTGACGTTGCCGCTTGCGTCGTCGCCCACAGACGTCAGACGCCGCCTGCCGCTCACCTCCTCGCGTCACACGTGGGGGTCAGTGCTGCTGAAAAAAATTCGGCAGCATTTCCCCTGGCCCAGTGGCCGTGGGTAAAAATCTGACGCCGCCACCAGGCGGGTCAATGCTGCCGGAAAAAATCCGGCAGCATTTCCCCTGCACTGGCGCGTATGGGGGTCCGCCGATGTTGTCTGGCACCTGTTCGCCAGTCTTCTGCTGTTGCTGCTACGCTCTGGCTCTGATACCAAATTGGAAAGCCTAGGCAGCAGGTTGGGGCAGCAGCGTTGTTGATGCAGCGTGCGGGCTTCCACGCTCGTTGCTTAGGTCAGCTGCCCCCTCAGTCTGCTGCTCTAGAGTCTAAGTCTGGAAGCTCTGGGTTTGTTA
>SZWC01006374.1:139983-141262 GCA_023375785.1 Penium margaritaceum | reverse complement strand
ACGTTTCCATGACATATACAGAGTCTATACACTTTACCAATACAACTTAACATTTCGGGGAGGGGAGAGTCAGCACGGGATCCAATGTTCCCCCCAGAAGGGTAGAGGGTATTAGCAAACTGTAGCGGGGTGGTGTATTTCTTACATGTGACGAGAAAAAAACTGTACACTTATGTATCTCCGCTCGTCGAATGCCAATCTATCAGGATTGAAGATCGAGGATCGACGACTTACGATATAAAACGACAAATAATAGGCACCGATCAGCAATCAATGATCGACAATCAACATTCGACAATCATTGACAAACAGTAGTTGTTGAAAGGTGATGAAAGCTGATTACAGAACAGAGACCACGTAGTCAGGACCCCCTCCCCCCAATCCATTGGGATAGTGTAGCTGGTGCGTGTGTTGTAAAGAAACTAGTTCTGTACACTTATGTATCATATACACTAGTTTTGTTATTGTTGTTGTTGTTGTTGTTGTTGTTATTGTTGTTGAGCACGTAGAATGGATACATTGACCAGCTACACTTCGCTAATGTACTCTTCCATCTTGGAGGGGGGAAGGGAGGGGCCATCAGGAGTCCAAGCTTCCCCCTCTCTAGATAGGTCGTGTATATTAGCAAAGTGTATATGGTCAGTGTATGGATTTTGTGTAACGAGGGAAAAAAATCCACCAGTGTATTTGCATTCAATGCATCCATACACACGAAAAAACGGTTACCATGAAGTCGAGAGTCTCACTCCCCGCCCTCCGTTGATCGAATGTAGTAGGGTTGTGTCTTGGGACGTGCATTTTGGCGACCATGTATTTTGTTCTCTAAAGTATTGTACATTATTGTATCTTCTTACAAGTCCATCAGATACATGCACCATATAAACTCGCCCAATACACTTTGGTATTTTGGGAGGGAGGGGGGGCTTGGTCTCCGGCTGACCCTCCGGAGGTTAGAGTGTATCAATGAAGTGTACCTGGTCAGTGAATCTGGTTTATGTCGTTGAAGCAAAAAACAAAACACTAATGTACTGGGTGATGATGCCTTGTAGAGAATCGAAAACCGTCGACGTGCGTATATTGACAATCATGACCGAACACAGGAAGCTTGTAAATGGGGACATTGAACGATCTTCATATACTGACCACCGACGTTTGAAAATAGACAGTTTCGTCAGAGTTTGGTGATAGTGAAGGAAGACAATGTCAAATGGGCCACCACGTTGCCCCCCTCCCTCCAAATCATAGTGTATTAGAGATGTAGAACGGGACATGTATCATA
>SZWC01006374.1:124983-134983 GCA_023375785.1 Penium margaritaceum | reverse complement strand
CAGAGATTACATGGTGAGTTGCTCCTAAGTTTAAGACCTGGGAGCCATATAAAATAAGAAGGTGGACAAGATACCACAAGTTTTTATGGTACGGACAACAGGAAATGAAAGAAGGCTCTCTCGGCATGCAACAAGAAAATATGGAAGAATGAAGGAATGCCAATGCACAACCCATGGAACATCCACGGGCACGGTTTCCAAGAATGCCCCAGAGAGCTCCCAACGAAGAGCAGTGGTGGACTTACCAAAAGGACCATGGAGAAGAGCTTTAAAAAATACACCTCCCTCGTCATATAGGTACAGGACGTGAGTGATGAAATGCTCTTGCTGACACTCACCATCGACAAATGGAAGAGGTATATGACTAGAGATTGAGGAGACAAGAGTAGAGGCCATTAGGAGGAAGGGGGTACCACAATGGAGGAACATAGGCCACTGGCCGGGGCCACATTAGGTGAATGCAACATAGGAAGGCAGCATGCCCCAAGGATAGGGAGGAGGTGTGTTGAATGGAGAGATACCGATGGTCGACAATGCTTAGGAAGAGGTAGAGGTGGCTTTTAGACAGGTGGGTGCTATGGAGGAGGAGGCAGAAGATGTGAAGGTGCTCGTAGTGTGTGGACAATGTGCGTACGTGGAAGCCACCAAGCGGGCATCGTCTGGAGGGATAAGGTACTTCCCGCAGGTTACTAAACCGAGCTTTAGTTCAAGAAGATAGCAAGTGTGCTGACAAAAGAGGGAGAAGAGGAGGTGGTGCCAACGCTAGTCGTAACAGGTAGGCGGGACAATACAATGGTGAAAACCTCATCAGAAAGCTTGGTGCGATGATCAGTTGCCTATTTGAGCTATCACTCAGCAATTCGTTGGGCTTGGTGCGCATGACGTAGCTTGTGTTGCAATTTATAAACTACTGAAATTTCAGCACCAGGAACGGTGACAACTAGGGAATCTGCCAGGAAAAATCCAAAAGAGAAACACCCCAATGGCTGGGAAATTTATAGCTATTCCTCACACTAGTAGGTAATGCATGGAAATGCCTTCCAATAAATTTGGCAAAGGTTGGAAATGCTGGAAAATGCATACCAATGCATGCCAATGCATGAAACTTCCTGAGAGTCCATGGGAAATTCTAGAAATGCATGAAAAATCCTCTAAGAAGGCCCGCAATGCCTGGGAATGCCTAACAATGCTTGGAAATCCATGTATTTTTGGCTGGAATGTCCTCGCAATGATAACAAGGTCTATGAATGAAACATGTGTTTCCAATGCAGTCATCATCGCTAGTCTCAAAGTAACCAGCACAAGATTTTAAGGACAGTTGTAACTCCTTGGTCTCATCGGCATCCGGGGACTGGGAGGGATGAGGCAAGGTGGTCACAAATCCTGAAGAGCCAGGAAAGTAGAGGCTAGTATCAATGCTCTTGGAATCAGAAAAAATTGAGTCCTTATCATTTGCCTCGATTCCAATTTCTCTGAGACATAATCATGTCTGGAAGTGCATAGAAATACCTAGCAATGACTGCGGAAGAGGAAAACAATGCATGGTAATGCTTGCCAATTTCTAGCATCACCTAGATATTCCTAGTAACTTCTACAAAAAAGGTTAGGTATTCTTGGCAGTGCCTATAGATGGCAGGAAATACCATAAATTATTGGAAATTGATGTGGAAAATCAAGGAAGTCCTTGGAAATACTTGTGGTGAAGGATGGAAGTACCCTAAAAAACCTAGAAATGTTTGGTAATACTTTCCAGTCCCTTGAAACACCTGCCAATGCATGACAACTCCCGAACATGCATATAACTGGCCATAAATGCATAAAAAATCATGGTAACTTGTAGCATCACCCATAAATTCCTTTTATTTCCAAGTAGTTCCTGAAAATGTGTGGAATTGATTTTGAAAAATGGCTGCAATGTAAGAAATGCATAGAAATATTTAGACACATCTAACAATGCTTGACTATGCATGGCAGTGCCTCCATCAAAGGTTAGAAACCTTACAAGTCCCTTGGAATGCTCGTAAATATTTATGGCTACAGTTATAAATACCTTCCAATGCATATAGAAAAGGATGGAAGTGACTAGTAATGCCTTGAAACTCTTGTGTACAAAGGCTTGAAATGCCCATGGCAAAGGTTAGCAAGTCCTTGTGATTTCTAGTAGTACCTGGTGATGCTTGGTAAATTCATTCTAATGGCGAGTTTTTATTGACAATGCCTAGTATTATAAATGTCTAGCAATGCCCTGAAATGCCTAGCAATGCTTGGCAGTGCACGGCAATGCCTCACAACTCCTCATGTTCATTGAAAATGTCTTGCTATGCCTAGTGATGCCTTGAAGTGCCTCACAACTTCTTGTAATAATTATGGAAATTTGTGTGGAAAATAATAGCAAAGTCCGACAATGCCTGGAAATTACAAATAATAATTTTATCAAATACTGAAAAAATCCCAAAACATATGGGAATTATCATAATCATGTTGTAATGAATGGAAGTGCACGCCGATGCATCAAGAAAATATTAGAAATTCTAGAAAGTTTCTCAAAATGCTTTGTATCGCCTGGCAACATCTTATACTCCATAGATATACCTAGCAATGGCTTGCAACAGTTTGTGAGCAGCTGGCAAGATGCAGCAAGACCTAGAACTGCCTGTCGTTTTTTTATGGATGGTAATTCCTTGAGATTCCTTACCATGCATATCAATCATTCACAATACAACAGAATGTATGGAAATGTGCGGAGATGCCTTGCGATGTGTGGAAATGCCTGAGAGTGCTTGATAATACGTGGCAATACCTTGTAATAAGAGGAAATGATTGGAATCGCATGGAGATGCCTAGAAATTTTTATGGCAAAGGTTATAAAGGTGAGGGAGGGAGGAGATGTAGACAAAAATAGGAGGGGTGGGTGTTAGAAAGGTGTGGATGAGAGGTTTAGGGAGAAGGGAAGGTGGCAAAGGGGAGCGAAATGAACAAGAGAGAGAATGGACGGAGGGAGGGTGGACCAAAGATGGGGGGAGGGGACAGATGAAGAGGTTAACGTGACTGGAGGGAGGTGTGGGTGCCAAGAGAAGAGGAGGGAAAGTCAGAGGTTGGTGTTGATTAGAGGGGGATAGAGAAGAAGAAAGGGGGATTCAAGAGAGGGAAAACGGGATAGAGAGATTGATTATGGGAAGGAAGAGAGGGGAGGAGCTGGGAGAGGAGTGAGGAAAGTTTGGATGTAGGGATGGAGGTGTTGAGAGAGGGAGGAGTGGGGGATAAGGGCGAATGGATGGATGGAGGAGTGAGAAAGGATAGAGGATGGGAGAGGGATGGGGGAGGGAAATGAATGGCAATGTATGACAATGCCCGATGAAAACTGGCAGTGCATGGGAATGCTTGGTAGTGCCTCGCAATTCTTGCCAATGCTAGGTATAAAACATAAATTTTTGGTAGTGCCAATGCAAGGCCTATAAACACCTCTAAAGCATGTTATTAATACCTGGCAATGCTGGGCAATGACTAGAAATGCCTGAAGATGCTTGTTGCAAAGGTAAAAAATATAAAGGCAAGCGATTCCTTGTAAATTGTGGTAATGCATGGATATGTTCTTAAGTGCTTGCAAATGCCTTGCTATGCACAAGAATGCATTTTTGGGCCTTGTAATGCCTAAAAATGTTTGGAAATGTCTGGCTGGTCTGAAAATTCCTCGTAATTCAAAGCAATACTTGTTAGTACCACCATCTCCATCTCAACATCCCCCCCATCACATCTCACTCCATTCATCCTTCCCTCTCTCCCTTCCTTCCTTCCTCTACCTCTTCCTCTTGCCCTCACTATCCTCCTTGTTCTTGCTCTATCTCACCTCTCATTGTCGGTTTACCCCTCTCTCCTTTTCTCCTAACCCTCTCTCCATCTCTGTCTCTTCCTCTCATCTTCTCCCCCATCCTTGTATCTGTTTCTCTATCTCTCTTCTTCCCTCTCCCCCTCTCTATCTCCTAATCCAACCCCCACTCTCTCTCCGTATTTTCCTATCCCTCTTTCCCCTCTCTCTTTCTTTCTTTCTCTCTGCCTCTCTTTGTCTCTCTCTCTCCCTCTCTCTCTCTCCTCTCCCTCTCCTTCACCCACGTGTTCCCTCTGTGCCCTCCTCTCTCCTCTGTTTCCACCCTCTCCCCCTCCCTCTTGCCCTCGTTCCTCTTCCACCTCTCACTCATTATAACTTNCCCTTTCTCTCTCATTCTCATTCCCCTCTTCCTCTATGTCTCACCCTCCCTTCTTCTTCCTCTCTCTCTATCCATCTCTCCCAATACCTCTCTCTCTTCCTTTCTATATCTCTCTCCCTCCCTCCCTCTCTCTCCCTCTGCCTCCCTTGTATTCTCCTCCAACAATTCCTTCCATTCTCTCTCTCTCTCTCTCTCGCTCTCTCTCTCTCTCTATCTCTCTCTCTCTCTCTCTCTCTCTCTCCCCCCTCCCTCTTTCTACCTCTCGCACCATCTTTATCTCTGTATCTGTTGAAATTCTCCTAAACCAGCCTCCTCCTACAACCACTCTCTCTTCCTCTCTCTTGCCCTTTCCTTAACTATGTTTTTCCTATCTCTCTCTCTCTCTCCCTCTCTCTCTCTCTCTCTATATACATATATCTTTGCATCCATTATCCCTGAATCTCTCTCTATTATTGTCATCCTATCTCTAAATCTCTCACTCTCCTAGTCTTTCTCTACCTCCCACTCTCTCGTTCTCTCCATCTTCCCTTCTCTTCATTACCCTAAATTTCTCTCCCTTGCCACAGTGTCTTCCAGCTCCACTCATTTTTCCTCTCTTTTGTTCCTTGCCTTCCGTTCCTTCCAGGGTTCTCTCTTTTTTCCTCACTTGATCCTTCCATATCAACTTCTTCTTCCATTAATGTGGATTTTATTCACCTTTCTCACCATTACATTCTCTTCTTCCATGTCCACGTGGTTCACATTCTGTCTACCTTCACCGAATCCTCTCCTTTACTCTACTTTTGTCGTGCTTCACCCATTCATCCTTGGTACGTCCTGCCTTGTTTTCCTCCCTTGTAGATGTCTTGTGGTCTTTGCAAGGTTTCCCATGTGTTCGTGTCTCCTTGTCCTCTCCTACTTTATCTCCCATCTTTGGTAACCCAGGTTTCCAACCTGACTATGGTTTACACTCTACCATTTCCTTCACCACTGTTCGGTGCTATTCACATCCTCAAAAGAGCCATTTGTGTACTTTTTTTGCCTCATCTAGCCTATGCTCTCTCCTCTACAACTATATTTCTCTTCCTCTGGTGGCTTGCATTTTTCCCTCCTCCCTCCCCATCGCTTTCCTCCCCTCATTACCCCCTTTCTACCCTTTGCCATCCTTCATTTTCCCGCCTTCACTTCTTGACCCTCTCCATCTCCCCTACCTCCACCATTCCACCCTCCTTCTCCCCCTTGACAAAATCCTCCTCCATTCCTTTCCATCTCTTGTCCATCATCCCCCCTCCCTCCCTTTCTCACCATCTCTATCACCACCTCCCCCTCCTCCATCCTTTTCCCTGCAACACTCCTGAGAACTCTCCGTACCTCGTGTTTGTCATCTTACCTTGCTTCCTACACCTCATAATTATACTCAACCCTTGCCTCATACAACACCCTTATCCCCCTCTCTATCTCTCTTCTTCCCTCTCCCCCTCTCTATCTCCTAATCCAACCCCCACTCTCTCTCCGTATTTTCCTATCCCTCTTTCCCCTCTCTCTTTCTTTCTTTCTCTCTGCCTCTCTTTCTCTCTCTCTCTCCCTCTCTCTCCCTCCTCTCCCTCTCCTTCACCCACGTGTTCCCTCTGTGCCCTCCTCTCTCCTCTGTTTCCACCCTCTCCCCCTCCCTCTTGCCCTCGTTCCTCTTCCACCTCTCACTCATTATAACTTTGCCCTGTCTCTATTTCCCACTCTCCCTTTCTCTCTCATTCTCATTCCCCTCTTCCTCTATGTCTCACCCTCCCTTCTTCTTCCTCTCTCTCTATCCATCTCTCCCAATACCTCTCTCTCTTCCTTTCTATATCTCTCTCCCTCCCTCCCTCTCTCTCCCTCTNTACCTCGTGTTTGTCATCTTACCTTGCTTCCTACACCTCATAATTATACTCAACCCTTGCCTCATACAACACCCTTATCCCCCTCTCTATCTCTCCCTCTCCTGCTCCCACAACACCACCTCTATCTCACCTAAATCCCACCCTCCCTCTGCTTCTACCCCACCCTTAAAATTTTTCCCATTGCCACCCCCCACCATCAATTACCATCTCTCTTCACGCATTCTCCCACTCTCACCCCTTTACCCTCTTCCACTTCCTTGGGCCCTTCCTCACCTCAACCCACTCCATGTCCCCCCTCTCCTAGTTCTCATATTGGTTCACGTTCCACTCCCTCCTCCTATCAGATCCACCCCCCACTCTCCTCACCCTCTCCTCATCCATCCATGGACATAGCTGACTCTAAGCCAACCTTAGGAGATTCTGATTTCACATTTCAATCTCCAACTACTTTTACTCGGGATATTCCAATTTCGTCCATTAAATCTCCAACTTTGTGAATCTTCTTAGCATGGATTGGATAGATGTCCTCAAAGAAGATCCCACCCTCACCACATATTACTCCCTTCATCCAGTTTCAAGTCTTACACCAAACACATCATTGAAAAATGGTTCGCCACAACTGCTATAGGAGACTGGGGGAGGGTGCCAAAAAGAGGGGGGAATGGAATGTGAACAAGATGAAAACTAGGAGGGTACTGTGGCGAGGAAGGTCTCAGAGAAGTGGACAAAAGCAAAAGGAGAGGGTGAGGAGGGATGAATTTCAATGAAGAATTTGTGGGTGGAGACCTAAACCTTAACAAGAGGTCAGATTATCAAATGGATTGTCAATGTTGACGTCTATATTCGGGCACATGGTTCTAGCATAAATTAGGATACTCAGGAAAATTTTGTTTTGAGTTTGCTCTTGGCTCTTTGCAAGAGAAGGAGTCAGGGAAACAAAAATCTAGATGTCCAAGGTCACATATTTAATGATTGAGAACCAAGCTCATGCCATTCCTAGGCATGTGATTTCTGTTGCCATGTCATCACTTGTTTTATCAATAAGTTGAATAATCGCTTGGATATAGCTTGATGACTTCTTCCATGGCTATTGTAATTTCTTATCCCAACATCTTATTGAAATCCTTTATCACTTGTCTCAGCTCTTGCACTGTCCATGACTTCCCCCCGTGACTATTTTTGGAGCATAGAAGGATGCATACATGGACATGTCAGGATTTGGAGGAGAGAATCTGATGACATGGGGTGGGTAGGATACCTTTGCTCTGTATGTTGGATCTACTTAATAATGGATAGAATGGTTTGTCTTGGTGGGGAGATTGAGGTAAAAAGTATAGAGAAGCACGGGGGTTCTGATGTTTTGACCTTCTCTTGTGGGTCACTACTCCCTTTTGGACAAATATGAGATGAAGTATGAGCTTCCTGGCCGCCTCACGCTATGTGACTAGTAATTTAGATATGGTCAAATTTGCAATAGGTATTTCGTAGTTTTCAATCGGTTTCTCATGAGGAACATAATCTGTTAACTTATGTGGCTAGTCACGAGAGTTCCAACATAACAAACCACACACAATTCGGCCAAGCATAGCCCACGTTACGCTTGCCAAAGCTCAAGTCACACCCACCACATCGACACTTAGCGCCTCTATGGTGGCCACACGTCGTGGCACCTTCTTCATGTGCAAAGCGCCTTTCCATAGGAGCACACCCCTTTTCATAGGATGAAGGAGTCCCTTACACTATATGGACATGACGAGGTCATTTTTGTACTGAGTTTGATGATGGGCTTTGAAACGGTTTGAAACCTATGCATAGATGTGCAATCAGAATTTTGGCAGTCACCGAGTATTAAACTATACTACTAATTTGTGAAAAATATGCCAGGATTTTGACTAAGTCTCCACGTAACATTGTGTATAAGTGGATCCGATGGATCTTGTCCAACGGATGACTCAATAGTCACACAGTGGAAAAAGCGAACGGATGTGTCGTGATACTTACATTTGGTAGATTTATCCACCGGATTTCGTTTTCCCACTCACTCCCTAAGAAACTGCGCTCTCCTATGAAATGTTTTGCAATCATGCAATTTACATTGTACCGGATTCAATAACTTGTCAAGTTCTAGGGGCAATTATCAAATATGGGTTTAACGTATTTCTTGAGCCATCTGATTGAAGTGCAAGGATTTCCCTCCTTGAAATGTCTTGTGGATGCCTCCCAATACTGTTCTCCGGCATGCGGCGGGATAAGTTTTAGCAAAATGTGTTTACTGGGCAAGGGTGGGTTGTGTGGAGTCAAGTAGTGGTATAGGATTAGTGGTCAGCCTTTGTGTGGCATAAAGTATTTTCAAGTATGCTTACTTGGACAAATGCATTCATGGAAGAGGAGGTGGACACACAATAGCTAGCTATTAGGGAAAAGAAGGTTGGTTTGAGGCTGATAGGAGAAATAATCAAACTTCATATATGTATGATGAATTATGAAGGAGGGAAATATCATTGTGGGTTGTGCTAAGATTTTTCCTCTTTGTAGAAAGGAACATACGAGAGAGTTCTAGTGGATAGCCATTGAGGGGAGTAGAAGGAGGACCTCCACTATCATGGGATTGAATGAAGCATCTTATTTTGAAGTTGAATTTGGGATTGATTATGGATGATGAAATGTACAGTTGTGTTTAAAATACTAAAAATAGCTTGTAATAAAAAACATGATTGATTCAAAGCTGTTTTCATAAACAAAAGGATTTTTCTAGACGAGTATTAATGGGTAAATTGGATGGACCATGGAGCCACATGTTCAAGGTGAGTTATTCCAGTAGATGCTCGTCGTGGTAAAAGAGGAGGGGAAGGGGTTTTGGCTTGGTTTAGAAGTATGATTGAATATATTCATTTCAGTGATGGGATAGATGTAGTGGGATGGATGTGGGGGGGGGGGGGTTGAAAATTTTCAGATGGTGATAGATGTGATGTGGAATATACCCACCTAGCATGGAATGCACTAATTTTGCGAGTAGGGTGTGCTGGGTGAAAGCCCCCATCTTGCATTTCAGATGTGGCCACCACTGCGGGATAATTTTGAATGATGTTAATGTATTTGTTTTGCATGAGTAATGAAAACATGGAAAGGACGAGAAAATTAGAGGAATCAATCTCTTGACGTGGGCTGAAAAGGTGTTTTAGTTGGAGATATGTGTTATCGATTGAGAATTTCGGTTTTAACTGTTGGATAGATGTTATTCCATGATTGTATTCCTCTACGTAATGCCATCACGAAAGGGTCTCATGTATGGTACGGGTTGTACCAAGGAAATAACTAAGTTTAAAGTATTTTTTTCACTTTGACTGGATCCAAGTATAGGCAATGGAGGAGGAGTGTCTTAGTTTTGTGTGGTGAGAATGGGGATAAGCTTTTTTTACCTCAATTCTTGTGAAATTTTTATCGTTGGAGTAGGGACATCACCATGTTAGTTTCCCTTACACGATTCTTTAACATGGTCCCATCATCTACATACTCTACAGATTTCTTAGTTATGTATCGGGTTCTTTCACATGTGTATTCCTGAGAGTTTGTGGCAAATGGTGTTTTCCAGCCACAATATTCATTTTGAAGCTAAGAGAAATAATGTGATGCTATCAAAGGACAGGTTTGAGTGTTAGTTCATCCATTCTAAGGTAAAAAAGTACACTAGACATGTCAAGATGAAAGACACCATGTTGGAGCATCTTGATCTGTTTGTATTGTAGTTCCTTATATCATTTGGTTTTCAAAACCTTCAGGTGAAATTGGCATCCCTGATGGTGTTGCAAATTTAAACCTTGCTTTCCTTATTGCACTTGAAAAACCTGATCTTACCTCTATTGGTATCTTCCATGATTTCGCATCCATTCGTACTCTCAAGGAAATCAAGGAAAAGCTCTACATGCAATGCCTTATATA
>SZWC01006374.1:100696-119104 GCA_023375785.1 Penium margaritaceum | reverse complement strand
TATATATATGTATATGTATATGTATATGTATATGTATATGCATATTTACATGTTTTTTTATATTTACATGTATATGTATATTTAAATATTTAGGGATTTATCAGGATTTGTTTTACATATTTTCTTACTTCAATTAGAAGTTTTCAGACATGCATTGTGGGAATAACTATACTTTGATTTGTTCTTGTACCATCAACTTGTGTTCCCGCTCATCCCACATGGAGCACATCCTTAGATGTAGAGCAAAATATACACATGCGAATTTGCTAGTGCATAATGTGACGTTTTTTGTTAGTATAAGGTTAATCCAAAAAACAGTCGCACTTGGAAGAAAACTATTGTTCAATGGGATGCTTCTTTGTCATTCCATTTTTCTTTTGGTATGTGAGAAGATGAATACATTTGGCTATGCATGTGACATCATAAGCTCAAGTTGTGGTGAAGTCCAACGATTACGTTTAACATTGTACGATCAAGGGAGGTCTGTGCTGGCTGAGCGACCCCCTCAAGCCCCACACCGCCCTTTAAACCCATCTGGATTTTGCTATTGCTGATCTCTTACCGATGTGGCAGGGAAAAAGACTGAAGAAATCGTGTGATTTGTTTTACGATATTTGCATGCCAGTTTCATTTGTGTGAGTTGCAAAGCCGTCAAAGCATACTAACACGACATTCGAGACTACCAGGATCTATAATGACATATGGAAAAGTAGGCCATATGTATAAGACATCCACATTAAAGTGCTTCAGTAGTGGAAATCCCTGCAAAGTCAGCGAGATGTGTAAGCCGATCTCCAAAGTAGGCTAAATTCGTGACATGTCTAGGTAGCTTTGCCGTAGGCATCAGAGAATTCAGAACCATGGCAAGATACGTAAAATGACCTGTTATCTTGGCGTAGAACAAGGAACCTCATTCACAGTGTTCAGTGTAGGACAATGTCAAATAACTGAAGTTGTTAAGTTGAAATTTTTCAATACCAGGGCTAATAACTAAAAAGTGTTGTATTCATGAAGAAAATAGGTGGTATTCTCTTTTGCTGATATAAGAGGGAGAATTGATAAGTTTCGATTTGTACCTAGTACGTCATTGCGGATGAGTGCCGTGTTCCGTTGCTTTTTTGGTTACGAAGTGAACCCCATCGTAATCTGTTTGACATCCACGTTTTTGTATTTATTTTTCTTTTGATCGTACCACCTCGTCCACCTTCGGGAGCTGTACCAAAGATGCGAGACTCAGCCCTTCCATGGAGTGGGTTCTCACAAGAAAATAGATTTACAAGCAAAGAGAACCAAAAAAAATATCGAAGATGGAATGGCGCATCCCACTTGGCGGATGCGCAAAGGAGAGTAGTTTGAGGGCGGAATTAAGTACCGGCCTCTTCGCACATCAAGTCACTTTGTGATGACCCGGTTGGGTAATAAAACTCTCTACACGTGGAGCTCTCTCTTTCGATATTCCTTGACGTGGATAAAGGGTGACCATCGAATGCACAGTAGACCTATCACGATCACTACTTAATCCAATGCGACGTTGGATAGAGTCATCAAATGCGACCTCCAATATGCCTTGGAACTTATGAAGCCATCCAGCGTCATACAGGATGCGGCGTTTGCAAGTTGTCCATGGACACCTGACAAGATTCCAACGCATTTTGTCTGAGTTATTAAAGCAACACCGACAAGGAATGACACCCACTCTTCGGAAAAAGACAAAGATGTCTTCGAAACTGCCTCAATTCACATGTAACATCAATACAAGATTCACATTTTCCAAGATCAAACAAAATTTTAGTTCGGGCAGTAAATGAGGTACTTCACATCATTTAGTAACAAAAGGTTGGGATTAAATTGTTACGCAAAACAACATGAAGCTATGGTTTAGAAACTCCACAAACCGAGTCATTCTCATTACGTGTTGAATTTGTGCACGAAATTCCATCCTTCAACATCATTTATCCTTTTATCCTCATTCTATGTAGTGAATCGAACTTTCTTGTGCATCCTTTGAGTAACATCATGGGTTTTATGCATTTAATTCACTTCGTAACTCATGCACGCCTTGCGTGCAACTTCACACCCTTGACTTTGCCGAGGGCGACGTCGAACCTGTTCATTGCTTAGACATTAGTGTAGTGAGGGCCTTAATAAAAAAATGTATATACGCGCGAGTGGTGAGAGCGCGTCCGCCTGAATCGGCCGTCCATGACATGTGTGGCTTGTTGCATCGTGCGTGTATTGTCGGTCGGGGCTTGAGCCCTTGAACTATGGGCCACCGACATGGCTCGCGGAGCTGCGCCCCGTCGACGCAACTTCCTTCTCTTGGTAGGCGAAGGCCGGAATTCCTGATTTGCCTGAATTTGAACCAGCGTCGTCAATTACGCTCATTATTCCATCTTAGCCACTAGTGTCAGGTCTCCTCATTATAGTTTCTGTGACCCACAAAATCTATCGATTCGGTCTCTTTGCATCGACGAGAACCAGTTCTTAAATGTCGTGGTGGTGACAGGTGCGAACTTCCCCACAGCAAAATACAACTTTGAAACATGGACGATACATTTGTATCATTCTGAACCAAAAACCTGTCAGACCAAACCAGCCCCGTCACTGGCCGTCGATACAAGATACAACAACAATTGCTGCGGAACATGGCAGAGATCAGCGTCTTGTCGCTACTTCCTCCAAAGTTCCTTTTCTGACAACGTTATCATTGATCCAGGGCTAAGACGGAGTCCAGGAAACACCGGAACCCGTGTGGAACTCAAATACTTCTAAACGGAACTTCTCCCAAGTTCGTGAAGAGTAATGATATGCAAACTGCAAATACAAGAGTCGTCGGCTTCCAGACCGTACCAATACAAGGGATGTTAAACCTTTAAAACACCTGAACACGGTGAACGTGTCTTGAAAATTCACGTCCTTCGCGACATGCGGCGTCCCTGTTGTCAGTTGCTCCGATTGGGCGACGGTGTCCATATCCTTCGGTACAATTGATACCGCCAGCACGTGCAAAGTCGTTCAATGTAATTCGACGAAAACCATGAAGAAACGTGCAGCGAAGAAAAAATCTTCGCCGCGAGCCCCGAGTACGCTGATGAGGCTGGATGCGATCTCAGTACACGCCAGAGATCAATTAGGGAGTGGGTTTGCGATGTGTTTCCATGTTTTTTAGGTTTCGGAGAGGTTCAAGTTGACCTTTTAATTAAAAGGGAGCTTACTCGATCAACCAGCTTACTCGATCACCGATGTTACTTGTCCAGATTAGGATGCCAACCCAGTTCACGACAACGAACTGGACTCAACCGAAGTCCGAAGTCCGAAGTAGAGCTTGGACGGCGAAGCTCGACTCAACTCTCTAACCCCCGCTCGCGATGTACCATTTTCCCGTCCGCAAGCCCTCGATTGAGAGGCGAGGGGCAAGCAACAGAGGTGAAAACAGGTCTTCACAAATATCAAAGTTTCGCGCCTGAGGAAGGCGCGATGTGACTCCGACAGCAACCCAATAGCCAGGTTTCCAGCATCAGCCCAGCTGTCCACGGTGATTTCAGCCCGATAGCCGTATGCCTAGATGAAGAGGACGCGAAACTATTGGTCCATTCGGACTCGGAGGCGGTCTTACTCGGATTCCAAAGTCGTAGACTTACCGCTCGGACTGCCATTCAAACGGGACGGATCCGACTTTCGTCGTCCACGGGCAGCGTCAAACGTGTATAATCACTCCATCTGGACCTCCAACTTCGGACAGAGTCATGAGCAGGTGTACCGGCAGCGGATCCAAACGACTTGTCCAGCGATAAATTGGACAAAACCAAATGGATCCTAAATTCGTTCGACCGAGGTTGACGTCCAACTACCTTCGGGAAAGGCAACAAGCTCCTTCGCTCTGTCTTGAGAAGGTCATTTAAGTCGTTCGACCGAAGGAACTGGCGAAGGGCGTGACTCAACATCCATATTAGCCAGATCTGCCTAAATTGGGCGCGTAACAAAACCTTCTTGCAAACACACCTATGATTGTGCGAAATAGAAGAGAGACAGCGAACATGTGCTGTAATGATAAATGTACCTCACTAAAATAGGAAGAAATCTCCTAAGGGTACTTCTACTATGAAGAAGGAGTTTCAAGTGCAGATCCGTGACAAAGTATATCTCCAAGAAATCTTTAGATTTCTAATATTTAATATGGAAAAAATATTGAATGAAAACAGACAAAGATTTTGATTCATATGTTAAGTCATCATTTCAAACTCAAGAAATCAAAACTGTCTAAATAAATCTATTAGATGTAATCACATCATAAAACATGCCATATATGACAGGTTTCTTACAACAGAGGCGTTATAAAATATAACACCACTTTCAACCATGAATCTAAGGTCTTAATGAGTCTTTTGATGATTTCATTCTCAAAGTACTATCTTTCTCATAGTAAGTATTACAGTTCCTATGGTTGCTTATGATTCAATAAGACATAGATAGAAATAGATAAAGCTAATAATTAATATAAAATAAACTTAACTTCTACAAAGTAAACTCATCTTCTGGGGCTTACATGGGAAGAACCCAATCATGTTATTGTAATATACACATTTTTTGCTTAAAAAATAAAAAAAGAAAAAAAAAATTTAACCAAAACTTTCACATATTTTTCACATTAAATACGTTTTAATGAGGGAAAGAGTTTGTAATATTATAATGTATAAAGCTTGGTATAGTGAATATCTTCACATGCATCCTTACATCTGACTATTTCTTCACCCTAGATTCCCTTGGAGATATCACAATTTCATGTTCTAGGTAACATTCCCACAATGTTTTCTTCTCATATCCAACATGTCTCGCAGTGTTAATCACCTCGTGCTCAATTATGTATATTCTAGTAGGGCCAACCCCATACGCATCAAATATGATTGAATTCGGCAAAGAGAAATTATGGACACTTTAGATGATGACAAAAAAACACGACGAGGAAGAAACAAAAATTGATAGAAAAAATTAATAATATCTTCGATACCACACTCTCGAAATATTTGCAAATGCACTCAAAATGCAAGAGAATAAAATGCACATTAGCATGCACATATTCATTCTATGCATAAACTTCCATCATCATACACTATTCTAGTAAGATATTGGAATGCATAAATTAGACTTCCCTTCACTAATAGTTTTAAGGTGGTTTCCACACAAATGTTGTGACAGTATTGACAATGTCTAAAACCTAAATTGGATTGATTGCATGAATGTTTGCTCCGTATTTCAAATATGTTTCGTTTCAAATATGTTTTTTTAAATTCAAGAATTTAATAATTTATATTTTCTAATATGGACAAAATTCACTATTTTTTGAATATTTCTTGCTTTTCTCAAATGCATTAAGAATGTTTCCAAACCTAGTAATGCCACTAGCATGTGTTCTCTCTACATTTATGCATTTGAATTTGTTCAACAAGTGGAATAACTATGTGAAAATGATAACCAACCTGCAAATCAAAAAAATTGAATTGATACTGAAAACGATGGACAAACTCAAGGTTTTCACTTTATAGTAATGTTTTCAAGGTATTCCACTCCTTTGATAGAGAAGCTGGTTCTTGATTTCATAAAATTAAGATCAAGCTTTGATATTTCTTACTTGTGATATCATAACAAAGGAATCATGCCCTATTTCATAAGTAAAAATGTAACTATAAAATAGATACCAGGCTTAATTTTTTTTAAGAACTTGATGTTCTTGGAGCGCTTATCTTTGAATCGTGTCATGTTAAGGTGTCCAATGTGGTCCATCTAATTAGGCTAAGTCTTCACAATATAGAAGAATGACATGTTCATGAATAACCCCAATGTCTTCAATACAAATATTTCTTCGTTGTGAAAACAATAATCATCAATAGGCATAGTGTGATTTGCTTGCTATTACACCATCATAAAAGTTACATTTTACAAATCCTTCATGCATTTTTGTATTTGATTATTCCTTAATGGACGATATGGCATTAAAGTTGCTGATCATAGTCAAAGGTTGATTATCCTTTGTCGTTAGGAGATACCAATGGGAAGAATTATGTCTGAACTTATAGAATGTTTAGAGCGTTGAGGATTGCCTTGAGTGGTAAACAATTTATTTTCACTAGAAAGGAAATGGTTGATGTACACAACCTTGAAAAGACCCATCTTTTGGAAGATTCTATCATGAGCAACAATTATGGAGGGCACACAAATGATTTTATTCCTCCATGTTGTAAGAATTCGGGTACACCAGACACCTTTTGGTCAAGCTACACCTCACCCATTGATCATGTTTTTTATTGGACACACTGCCTTTATAACCTCCATGAGCCTATAAAAAGTATGTCTAAGTGACATTTTCGTTAGATTTTCTGGTACTCACTGGTGGGAACTTCTCATGAGGCCACGTTTTCATCCCTCACCATTGTCTACGATGTCACTACTAGTAAGAATCACTTCAATATGAGACATGCCATATTATCATAAAAAATCTGCTCAAGTTATCCTTAAAACAAAGACTTTGGTTGTGACCCTTATCATCAATTGATCAAAATTTGGTGATTATTTATTGATTATGTTATTAATGACACATGGGTCATCTACGTCATCTAGGGAGACATTCCAATGGCCATTTCAACATTTTACATGATTCTTATTAGAACCTAATTTTTCATTAGTGCTCCTCTTAAAATTGTTTTCATGGTGGCCATTGATCTTCTAATCATGGCATCGAAAAGTTGGAGATCAATAAATGCATATGAAGAGGCTATGCTCACCTTTCTTGTCTTGGCGATGGTTCGTGAGATGCTACACTCACCATATTTTGTATTAGCATGTCCCATCATTGTATGTGTCACTAACAACCTTCAAGAAATGATTTATATTCTTCATGTCTTCCCTATCAACATCATTAATAATACTGTATTGAAAAAAACTAAATTTTGGTTGAGACATCGCACATGGTAGAAAGATTACTGACCATTCAGTAGACTTGCTACATGTTGGTAAGCGGATTTCAAGTGGTCGATAAGTGAAAAACAAATCACCAATTTCAGTGGTTTCTACCAATTAAATCTCTTAAGAAGTATTAGTGTCAATGGTCTTGTCTAGTTAGAGACATGTCATGGTCGTCATATTCTACTTTTGGACATTGGGACTTGTGCATTTTTCACCTGAGTTGACAGTTCAGCTACAATTGCTGCTTTTGTTTCATATGACCTTTCATTATCAAGGTGGTTTTAGAACTTCTAGTGACCTTCTTCTTGTAAAGGTGGTTACGGAACCAAATTATTTGTTGATTAAGAGCTAATCTTGCATCTTTTATACACTCCAAAATCAGTGCATATGGAGTTCCTTCAGAGAAGCTTCATCAGAGATCAAATATGTTCATCTTTTCAAATTTTCACGTGGTGGGGTATGCTAAAAATTGTGAAGAGTTTGTGACTTGAAAACGGTTTGAGTTTGATTCAATATGTTTGAAGATTATTATTATACACTCGTATTTTCGTACAATGCACATGTGACATACATTATGCACTAATTTTGTATTGTAGATAAGATGAGTATTGTTGAATATCAAGTTTTTACTATTGCTTAGGTGGAGTTCTTGCTGTGAGCGAGGACCATGTCATGTTGACACTAGGTCTCACGGGCTTAGTGACCTCAATAATATGTAAAAGGCATGGCTGAGGTTGAGATTGTAGAATCTATATTCAACACTTGAGTGGTGGCGACGGACTTTCTTCGATCATAATTCAGTTTTTACATCTAAATGGTGGGAGGGGACAGGGGTTGGAGGGGGCAAACAAGGAGAGGTCTCTGGAAAAAAACCTATGTGGAGTTATCAGTGTACATGTATCCAACATCATATGATTCTGATAAAACAATAATTGAAATTGGAGTTTCAATTTCTTCATGGGAAAAAAGATAATCTTAAAAGATTTCCATTTCATATGCACTATTTTCTTGGTATGAATCAAATCCCAAAGTAAACTCTAGGTAGATACGTAAATTCATGTGGAATAAACCAATTTTCTTGATTGGGTATGGGATGATGTAATTTACACATGTAAGATAATTCAAAACCTTTAGATATTTGGGACTACATGTGTTAGTTATGTAAGTTCATGTACCTCCTTTGATGGAAGAACTTGAGGAGGCTTTAGATACATACTGGAAGATGTGTACTTCATTCATTCAATTATGCATTCATTTATCAGCACAAAATATTTTAATGGAGGAATGAAGTTGTCTATAATGCTACAATGTTATTGGTTTACCTCTAAGCAAGCTTCTTGCGGCACTTGGACCTGATATAATGCAAAACGTTCAACCAAACGAAGCCACCTAAATAAGAAGGCAACATGGAGTACCTCCTTGTTGTTTAGCAACACCAAAGTACTATTTCAACACTTTTAGTGATGCTAAACTCCTAGATTTCCATCGTTTCATATTCTCATGTGTATTGTTTCTTGTGTTTACGTGAGAATCACTGATTTGCCTTAAGATCCATGTATATACATGTAAATCCTTGATGTAAATCTGTATTGTCTTCTTATTACATGTGTGAAAACGTTTGTTGTAATGAGGTTTTACGCACAAGATATTTTGTATTTAATGAGATGGCATTAGAGAAGGGTGACGGTTTATGACCAACGACAATATGCACAAGGAATTCAAAGACCATTGAAAAAGAGGAACTCATAATTTTCATAACACCGGGAATTCTTACAAGGATCACAACATGGTCAAGACCAGCACCAGGAAATTACTTGTATACTTTCATAAGCTTTCTAAACAAAATGTGACAACTCCAGAGGAGGTAAAACCTCCCAACACCTAGATTTATAATTCGTTTTGGGTAGATTACAAAAAATAAAAACTCCTATGTAAAAATTGAAGATGCACACCATATTGTTCCTAAGGTAGAAAGTATTTATTGTACTTAAATCAATGACTTGTTGCTAAGTCTATTTAAACATGATTCCAGAAAATTCAAATCTATATCTAGCTCTTCCAACTTTAGCAGTGAATCTGTCAATAGGTCATCCTTGACTGTGGATAGATTTATTGCTTCTGGAGGAAACCTTGAATCAAGTTCCTTATTTAGCAAACGTGATGCATGGAACCTTGAAGATTTGTAAAAGAATATTTCATTGCTCAAAACTAGCTCACTAAGAATTCATTTTGGAAGAAAAATACCTCCCGCAAAATTTATGGTTGTTCTATTATTCCTTGCACAAACCCCTAATATGAGGAAGCCCACTAGTATCCCTTAAAGGTATCAGAAACTTAAATGTCATGATATTATAAGTTGTATAAGTCGTGATTTCACGTATCCTGTGGGCTCGTTTGCAAAGACACAATCAAATTGACTGCAAGGAAAGAATCAATTCCTATAAAATATTGTATGAGGAGTTTATCTGTGCCTAATAATACTTCAAAGCAACATTTATATAGTACATTGTGTATGTCACCAACCCTTCTCTTTGCTACAACGCTACAAAGATACTTACACTCCTAGAAAACTCAACAATAGATGCAACATCAAGAGCAAAATCTTTCAACCTGGATTCAAATAGATCTTATGGTGGATTAAAGGTAAAACTAAGTTACGTGCAAAATGTTTTAAGTAGAAAAATTGGCATGCATAGAAGGAAGACAAGAGGGAATGTATCTTCAAAATGTTTACGATGAGAATGGGTTTGGAGACAAGAAACCTAGGCACTTGTTGTAGGACTACTACTCTACAATCAAGCTTGCCACCTCAAAACGATATAATATCCTCAACAAGCACACGAGCTTGTTGAACCAATATAACATATGCAAGGTCCTCAATGGTAGAATGAAAAATGTTTTTTTTGTGAAAAAAGCAATTCATAAACGTCCCCAAAAAACGCGCCAGCAAGAAATGAACCTATCTAGTTGGATTTCTTGGGGACGGAAGAATCTCCTCCACCTCGTTGTTTAAATTTGTTGACCTTCCTTGATATACCATGTTGGGATTTCGTAACTTTGTTGGAGTAGCATGCACACTGCCTCTCCAAAGGTGCATGAAATCATCACGTTTTTTGTGAAGAATTATGTGGAGCATCGTTGAAGATCATGCGGTGAAACATCATACCAAAACAAGATTAAGAGAGGACCTCTTTGAAGGTTCTTGGCCCCAGAAAGAGGATGTTAAAGATCTAAAAAGATGTTTGAAAAAAACCTTGATATTCCCTTCATCATTCAATAAAGAGTTATAAATCGTTACTTATGTTCTTTATACTCTTATATTTGAATTGATAACCTCCATTCACCTGATTTTAAAGGATGAGTAGTTGAATTCAAACTTCATTCTATGAAACAATTTACAAAAAAATCACTTGAGGTATTTTAATAATAATTGAATAACGTTTCATCTTAAATCATACTTATTATAATGTTTTGACTAGCCTCTTTGGTTGATGTGATTAGAGACAGATTGGCAATGATAGTTGACATGGTCTGTAATTCTCTTAGCATCATCACCCTTTACAATTCATTGAAATGTGTACTTTGACGATAAGAGTGTCTGAAGCAATCGCTGGATATCTAACAATCTTAGAATGATAAACCTTGGTTGACTGCTAGCTCGCTTTATTTCACTCAATTGATCGCATCAATAGACTGGTCACTTAAGCAAATGCTTGAGTATACAATGAACCCTTATCTGTGGTGTGTATGGAAACTGCAAACTTAGTAATTACTAGCAATATTTGGAGAATCATATGAAAAATACATATTATGAAATGAGGTGAAATGGGTTAAGGGGTTTTTTGCAATCCTTTTGCTCACTATATTATAACAGGTTGAGCAAGAGGAGGTGGATGATTTGCCACGACGGCAAAATCCTACAAATAGCTTCGTTGATGAATTTCCACACAAACAAGAGTTTCTTCCTGCTAGACATCATAAAACAACATTGTCTTGAAGAGAAAAAATTCCTCATTTCACAACACTTCTAATGAAAGTTTTCTTGATTCAGATATGCCTCCAACATGTTTGATAAAAACATTATTTATTTCATCTCTATTCTCTTGAATGAAATCATGTGCGCCTCTAACTAGTTGTGTTCCACCCCCACCATACATGACAACACCTTCATTGTCTCCACTCAAAATAAAAGCCATGGCATTCTTTCACCGTGACGTAGCCAATCATGGTAAAGTGGAGTTTGTTAAGTTTAAGTGGTTTTAATCTATTAGATTTTACTTAACACTTTCCCAAAAAGTATCAAAATTCCTTCATGATTTTTCTCTAATTCACTTTTTTCATATTGGGACCATCCATCATTAAACGTTATAGTGCATTTTAGGTGCCTATTCACATTCAACCTTTTGTGACCCTCTTGCTCCAGGTTCGCTTTTGGTTACTTGGTACCATTAGCTTCTAGCTGACCAAAAATTTCTAATGACCCTTCATTTGGCTTGGGTTGTTATTCATACACCAAAGTAGTCATGCAATTGATTACAACCTAAAACAAGGAGTTTATGGTCAATTGCGATTTAAGTACAAACTGATAAATTTCAGTGCAAATTTCAAACACATGTGAAGAATGTTTCCTAGAAACGAGTTACCATTAAGAGAAATGATTGAGGTAAGTTACGTTTATATCACAAATACACAAAAAAATTAATGTACACTACCCTTGAAGTTCATTCAAAATTCATGCAAGTTCAAATATTGTTCCAATTACTTTCAAATATAAAAATCCAAAATAATGAACAACACACATGTGATAGATTTACACTTGTTAAATGTGTCTTGTTTTGTGCTCCTACACTATTATTGTTTTGCTTGTTTTACCTTGTCATCTTTTATTAGAATTTGAATTTATTGTCCTTCAATTTCAATATGCAAAGTTTTTGGCGCATAGGTATTTGGATCCGAAACATTCACGGGCATCTGAGTGTATAGGGAAAAATTCTTGCTATGAAATACAGAGGTGACTTTTTCCTTAAAGTTGGACTTCGTCGATATTGAGGGCGACATCACTTGTTTCTAACATTGATGTTGCTCATGTTAGGAGTATCAATGAACAAAAAAAATCAATTTCCCGTCAAAAGCTCTCATTATCAAAACAGATGAAAACCTTTTTGTGACATTGGATTTTGTGGTATGATGTTTTCAATTGCACAGGCACGTGGTAGGCCCCACATTTGTGGGGCCTGACAAGTTCATTTTTTTTACTTTGCCCAAGCCCGAAAAAACCTTGACAGTGCAACAAGGCAAACGACGAGGTTTAGAAGTTTGTGTATGCTAATTCTATAACCTGTTCTGATGAACCACTTGAACTTCAAGCAAACCCCTTAGTTGCACCACAGGGATGGGGTTTTCCATTTTGTGTAGGTTGGACACTTACAGATCCCCACGATTGTGAGGTTTGAAAGATTCCCTTTCTCGTGCCAAGAAAGGCGGTGATTGAAAATATACAAGTTTTACACTTTGAAATCTACCCACTTTACTCTATGATACACCACGTTAATTCACTCTCAATAGGGAGGAGGGGTATGGATTGCTCTTCCCCCCTCCCCAAGTCAAACATTTATTTGGATGGTGTATTAGAGTGTGTATGTGAGGTGTATGGAACACTTGAACTTTTGTATTGAGAGAGTAACAAAGAAGTATACACATGTCTTGTTCAAATAGAATTTCCTGATATAGTCCATGCTATACTCCCAAAATGAACTCGTTGTGTTTAGGGGGGAATTGGGTGTTGAGATGGAACATTGGAATACACAAGTCCCAACACTTCGCATTTCCATGATACATCACCAGATGCACTACTTAGATACACTCATGGATCCTTGGGGGGGTTTGTGACTGGTTGTTGGGGTCCGGTTATGGAGCTAGTATGGAAGGACGTCATTGCAAATACACAAGTTGTGTTTCTCACTGTCAAACTGGAACACTCTCTACTTTACCACCGTAGTACACTCATGATAAGGAGGGGGGATACAGATAGGGAACTCCCCCCTTAGTCAAAGGGTACTGGGTTTGTGTATTGGATGATATATATTAGGTGTTTTAAGTTTATGAACATGTGTATTTAGAGAGAGTACTAGTAAAGTGTGCACATATCTCGTATAAAAAAACCTTTTTGATACACTCCATTCGTCATTCTCCTCATACAGACGACTTGTTTGTGGGGGAGGGGTGGTGGGGTGAGATGGAACATTGGAATACACAAGATCCAAAAAATTGCCTTTCTAAGATATAAACTTAGAAACACTCCCCAAATACACTCGATGCATTCGGGGGCAAGAGGAGAGACTTCGTCGAGATTGAGCTGATGATGCGAATGGCCCCTCCAAACTTTGAGCATAGTCCCAACAAGACTGTATTGAGTCTTGAAGTACCTTTCGGTGTTGTGATTAGTTTGCGACATGGGTAAGAAAATTCCATTGTATTCACCATATCATTTTCATCTTCTCTACAATATATTACGAATATGAAGATACCTAAGTAAAAAACGTTGCTTACATAAGAAACTATGGGAAACAACAAGTGTTTCATCAATGTTAACATTCGTTTAGGAATTAAATGGTCTAACTCATTGTTTCAAAAGACGATTAAACCTCTAAGAACCTAAAATATTCCATATATCATATACACACATAACACAATATATTAGAATAACATGATTGACCAGTAATCTAGAAACAAGCATTTTTGGAAGCTTCCTCTACTTACTTAAAGACATGTGGTTAACATAGTCTTATATGCCTACAGCTCTTCAGACAAGTTTCCTTCATCCAAGCACCACAAAGTTCATTCCTACTACAAATATCTTCGTTGAGCTCTATAAGTGCTGCATGCGACACTTGCACCTTGTGTAGTATATGAAGTTCATTCAAACAAAGGCACCTTAATGATGAGGTTTTTTGGGTGGTTTCTTTATATTTAGAGATACCAAAGTGATCTAAAAAGTAATGCTTTTATAGGTACAATACATTTAGCTAGTATGTGTGTGAATATTTGAATTAACATGAGAATCAATTTCATGCTCTTAGAGCTATATAGATACCTTGAGTCATATGTTATTACAATATATTTTCACAAATTATGTGTTGAAACCTATGTTCACGTTTGTGTTTACCCATAAAAGTTTTACTTTTTTTAATATCCCCTTGCTTATCCTTAAGGTGGTTGGTAAAATAAGCCTTCTAGAACATTTACAATTTTTGAGCTTCTATATCACATTGGTTTGCCATGTTGAATAAAGGGTTTTAAAGCATGTTTTCAAAACATTGGTATGTTCTCATCTATGCTTTGGTTTGTGAATCTTATTCAAGATGTTTTGAATGACCATTTTATCTAAATTTTCGTAGAATGATTACTCAGACATATGTTTTTGGTTCCAAGTTTAGTTACAAAATAGCCATTACGTTTTGAACAAGTATCAGATTGTTGGGGGTTGAGTCCGACATGTAGATGTCCTGGACGGCTATCTCTTAGGTGGGGGTACTCTAACTGATGGTCGGTTCCACTTGGCTTGAGCGAGGATTCCTTGACTATGTGCATTTGATTGAGATGGTTTAAGGGTTGGAGACCCTCAAGGACCATGTTTTTTGCATTGTCGACGAACGATTTTGCTAAAATATGTTATAAGCTATGAGGGAGGTTGTTAGGATTCATTTTTAATTATGACGAAACAATATTTGCATGTAGTCAAATAGGTTATTTAGTACATGAATGGATATGTTTGCCCTCCACCCCTGGTTACTTGAGGTGGAACATGGATGGTTAACATGATTCATGTGCGGAGTGAAAGAAAATTTTAAAAATTATATTAATTGAGTTATTTGAAATGTATTATGAGTCATTTTTGATGACAATTCTTAGAACTGTTGACTTTTGCATGTAAGATTAGAAACAAGAATGCGGTATCCTTGCAGTCTTTTGCTTTAGAGCCTGCAGGAGTTTATGTTGCAACATGGTGAGAAGTCCTAGTTTAACGAAAAGATTAATCATGTTTGTTATAGTATTTTTGTGAATAATGGAATGTGGTCCATTGTATGTGAATTTTCTTTGTAGGGGTGACCATATATCAAGAAAGTTGTCAATAAGTATCGCTATATCAACGTTTTTCACATTATGTATTCCATATCCAAATTTGGATATGGCATACATAATGTGCAAAACGTCGATATAACGCATAAAGGATGTTTCATTTATGTATGATATAGCGCATATAACATGTTTCATTTATGTATGATATAGAAAATATAGCATGTTTCATTTATGTATGATATATCCAACGAGCCGTAATGAAACATGCTATATCGAGATGGAAATTATTATATTATGACGCTGCATGCCATCCCTTGATAGCATGATGTTGTTGTCAAACATGAAGGAAAAATCACAAACCTTTGTATGGAGAGGTTGTGGTTGATTTTTCAACAAAGGTTTGCGAGGGTTCTAAGTTGGGGTTGCAAAACACCCCATGAGTTGAAAGGGAACCTAATGGGCCTCTTTTCCGGGGGCCCCACCAAGAGCTTATGCAAAAATGATACCCTAAAATCTAGAGTGTATCCTAGGGAAGGGTTTGAAAGCGGTTGCATGTTTGAAGCGGGTTTTATCTGATTGAAAAAATTCATCGGAAAAGGTGGTTTTGCTCAATTGCAATTCTTGCGATGGCGAGGGTGAAATATCACCCCTCTCGCCTCGCCCGATGGGCGACATGCGTTGCAGATCGAGCATGACCTTGGAAATGGACATGGAGTTGATTTTTTGCTCTCTTTGTGTAGGACATTGATAATATTTTATAAGTTACGAATATTTTAGGCTTATTTGGTCATTGTCATGAATATATTTGCGATAACGCCCAATGTATTTGTACGGAACAGTTTAGTTTTTAGTTATGGGTTAAAATGAACTCTGTGCAACCATTAAAAGTTTTGGAGATGTACTTGCAGTTGGTAATAAATGTAAGGACAGGAATGCGTTTCATTTGGTTAAGTTGCTTGTGTTGAAGGATGTATCAAACTCCGGTTTGTGTTGAATAAGTTTACTTTTCAGCATTGATTCTTCACAGATGGAACCATTTCCCTCGGTTCCTTGGCTCGTCGGTTTTGTGAATCAAAGTTTTGATCAACTTTCGTCCCGCTATGCCTTTGGTCGCGGACAGATGCTTCGCTCTCTTTTGACTTCTGCGAATCGAAACTAAGCGCGCTTCGTCTTCCTGTGTTGTAAACCATCGTGTTCCGGATTTCAAGGGTTTTTGAGATAGCTCTCATCCAACGTGGAGCTTAATGACATTGACAACTTTCAGTCGTTCGGAACGCGTGATCCGTCCACGCATCCGCAGTCACCGTTGAGGGTGAACATGGACATCCGCAACCGACGTCGCACTGGAATATTTTTGTCCGCGGAAACTTTGGCATACCAGATTGACGTCGCAGTCCCAATAAAAGAAATTGCTTCTGGATTTCGAAAATTTACGTCACAGTTGCACAATGACATAACAATCGGCGCACTTTTCGACACTGAAGTTCAGTTATTTTACGTCTAATGTTTAATTTGACTGACGGCGACTGTGGCCACTTGTCTCTCAACCCTCGTTGTAAGGAATTTTGACAACTTCGTATGGAAATCACCATAGTCGGTTCGACGGTGACCGTTGATGTCTGATGCTTTCCAATGCATTTTGTCTTCTTTGGTCATTTGCAGCTTGCTAGCCGGCAGGCTGTCTTATTCGGTGTGTTAAAGCGTCGTTTTGTGCATGATGACAAACCGGTTTCACGTTGTAGCCGATGAGCAATTAGTTTCACTTCCGGAATTAAAAAGAGAGCGAAGTGTTTGTTTCACAAGGAAGACGGGCCACCTTGGAAGCCCTGTTTTGACTTTTTTTGGCCTGCATGTCCTTCGCCGTCCTAGGAAACTATGGAATAGCCCAGGCTCATCCTTAGTGGATGGGGTTGGGTGGCCGAGTGCGATGGTTTGTTTATTTCAAGGCCCATTGGCGCTCTTTCTGTCCGCGGGGTACAAGAGCAGTCGTTATCATAGTTATTCTCAGCATTTCTCCACTCGACTCGCCGTTCTCCATTGGATTTCCTGTCTTTCGTCCCGCAAACGTAGCCGGTGACAAACTGGAAATCAATGGTTCTTCGCCTTTGGTTAAACAATACCCCTGAACACCAGTCACCACCAGGCCTATGACTCCGTTAGCCATGACCTCCTTTTCGCCCAACTTGCCGCTCTTGGTCTCACCACCAATGAAGTCCATGCTGTGGAAAAACTTTACTCATCAGCCAGCGCCCGCGTCCACACCCCTGCTGGCCACTCCGATCCCTTTCCTGTTTGCCACGGCCTTCTGCAAGGTGACCCATGCAGTCCTATACTCTTCAACTACCACATTGACCCCCTAGCACGTGCCATCTCTCGCATCGACACAGATGCTCCCACCCTTCTTGGCACACCCATTCCCCTCCTCCTACAGGCCGACGATATTGTCCTCCTCTCTGAGTCTATCGATGGCCTTCAACGTGTAGTGAACGAGGCATTCTACTCGCTCAGTGCCCTTGGCCATACAATCTAGCCAAGCAAATGCGCTGTCCTGGTCTTCCGTCCATCCCGCAACCTGTCACGTCCAAGCATCTGCCTTCCTACATTACCCTCAGCATCCCCCCTTCCCCTCTCTAACGAATACACCTACCTTGGCATACGCTTCTCTGCTATCTCTAGGCACATAATTGACACAAAGCCACTAATCTCCAAGGCACACCAGGTGCTTGGGGCCGTCCGATGAAAATGCACTTCATCCTCTATACACACTGTGTCCCTCCGCCTCACTCTTGTCCGTGCCCTCTGTGTCTCCCGCCTAATGTATGGCATTGCAATATGGGGCCCACCCACCCTCGCGCTAGTACGCCGCTCCTTTTTCACATGTGACCCCCCTCGTGGCCTATAGGACGCCCACAAACTACATCTCGATGGAATCCTATGGTGTGTCTCGGCCACGACAATCGCAAGATCGACACCACGCCATCTGATACATCTTGAGTCGAACACCCTCCCATTCCAGTTCTTGCCCTTTGTCTATGGCCCTAGATACGCGGCGTATTTAGAAGCGCTACCGGTGGAGCGTCTTGCCAATGTTGCCTACTGCTGGCATGTAGAGAATCGATCACCATGGCATACCACACTCCTACGTGCTGCCCATGCCCTGTGTGCCTCACCCGCCTCAGACTCTTGTTCTGAACTGTCCCGCGTCTTCACCCGCTCCAAACTACGCTCGATCCTCCTCTCCCCTGGTCTGTCTGGATCCTCCCCTCACTCCCACTCCCCTCACCCTTCCTCCCCCCATCCCCCACCTGCAACCCCTGACCCTCCAGGCACTGAGAGCCCAGCTTCCACACTGCCCACCGCCAACCCCCC
>SZWC01006374.1:68220-84289 GCA_023375785.1 Penium margaritaceum | reverse complement strand
TAGTCGGAAGGGTACGGAAGGCCAACTGTGTCGCGAACCGACCTCAGAAAAGGAGTTCATGAGGTATTTTTACATCATTTGCGACTTGTCCTTGACGACGGTGTATTTATTTCCCAGCCATGGCGTCCTCGCACCACTTGTCGCTAAAGGAACGTCCATTGCCTCCGCTGGAGAAATGGGCGGGCCTCGTCGACGTCGTGTGGTGTGCGACGTTGTACAGAGGGAAAGTTTAGACAGGACAAACAGCGTTTTAGACGCGTTACATTCCTGAACCAAGGTATTTTTTGAAGTTCATAAGTCTCCACTCGCGCATTTCGTACTTTTCCTACACTACCTCCGTTTTCACGACGAAACATGTCTGTTTCCGATCCGCTGAACCTGCGAGGTCGTCCGATGCCGCCGCTCCAGTTGTGGGATTGAGGACCGGATGCTCCTCGATACGGTCCATGGGGTGAACTCCTTCCTCCACGACCCCGCATGGACCAGTTTGATGCATGGGTCGCGTGGAACAGCATTAAACTCCTCTGGGATTGGAAGAATTTGGGCCCCCTCCAAGTGATCCATTCGACATGTGCCACCTCATGTGTGTGAAGCTGCCACATTGCCGTCCTATCTGGTGCCCCCCACACTGGCAGCCATGGGTCCATCCGGATCCTTTATGGTGCGCTAGACTCTGACCACATTGGGTGGTGTATGAGTGGGTACAGGAGACATTTTCTCAGCATGCTTTATATCCGAAGTACTNCTCCACATAGAAAAGAAGTCACCAGAGGGAGTGCTCCCGGGAAAACCGTGCAATCCATGATGAAAGAGTTTCAATGTTTGAGAGTTATACAAATGACTGCCATCCCTGGTTTTATACACTGAACAGATGCTTTCGGGCTCGCCTGTGACACTAGTAGTAGAGAAATGTCTTCCTTGTTACTGGAATGCAACAAGTGTAGCTTCACGCACATTTCCACTTCCTCTAACAGCAGTTGGACAACAAGGATTGAAGAAGGTTGTCCAAAGAATTTGTGGTTACATGTTGCGAAGGAACCAGTACACACTGGCAACTAACACAAGTGAAACACCTATGTTCTACACAGACATTGGGAGCCCACTGGCCAAACTGAGCAGACCGTCAGCCGACGACTTGTACTTGCTGCGAGACTTCGTCTGACATGAAGGAATGCCACCCTGCGCCCCTGCACAGTGACATGAAAATGATGTTAGGAAATGCATGTTTGTGTTTGCATCAAATGTAAAGTTGTACAGCACAATGCAGTCAACAGAAGTGGAATTTCTCACCTTAGATTCCAAGGGCATCCATGCCTCTTACTTCCGGCCTGTAGACCTCTTCCTCTGCTTCATCCAATGCGTCCTCTTCATCTGCCTCTTCTCCTGCGTCACCCTTTGCATGTTCGTCCAGACCGCCATGCTCCTCCATGAACCTGGCACTTTCAGCGTCGTGCTCTTCCTGTGTGAGCAGTCTGGTCTCCGGCTCCGCCGCATACCCCAGGGAGTCGTCACTGCCACTGTCGGACACGTTGTCGTCGAAGTCATCTGCGGCTGCCTCACCAACCTCGTCGTCGGTCGACGACCCCCTGGGTTCTGCCTCCGGGTCGTAGTCCGACGCGTCACTGTCGTCCGTAGCTCCCCCTTCCTCGCGCTCTGCCCCTCCCTCTCGCGCATCACGAGCAGCTCCACTTCCTGCTGCTGCCTCGCGTTCTGCCCGTAGTGCGGCTGCCGCTTCGTGAGGCCGAGGTGCAGGTGGGTTTGGACACATCTTCTTGGTGTGGCCCTTGCGGCCACACTTTGGGTAGATGGAGTTCCGTTTCCGCAGCGGCGCCCGCTCCATGCGCGCGCTCCTCGCACGACCACGGCCACGGCGTGGACCTGGTTGGCCCCAGCCAGGCGGCAAAGGTTGGCTCATTCCGGCAGCAGCCAGCGAGGGCATGGGGTTTTCGTACGTCAGGCTCCAGTACCATGCTGTCTGTCCGCGGGTGACGTGCGCAGTCGGGTCGTCACCCACTTCCATCATTGCAGCACAAGCATGCTGGCATGGCTGACCGAACTCGCGCCACCGTCGACAGTCACAGCTTCCCATGGCAAGGTTCACGTGCCTCCGCACGTTTGTGGGGCCCCGAACCATTGCCGACGATGGCCCCTCCATGACGACTTCGTAGTCACGGTCAACGGCGGAGCTGTGCAGTAGGCGTTTCGCGGGAGCCGGGGCGAGAGTGTCGTTGCACTTGGCTATCTGCTCGCGGCGTTGCGCCATGATGCCCTGCACGAAGTAGTACACCTGCAAGAAGCAATAGAACGGGAACAGCTTGCGGAGGCTCTTCGGACGAGCGTTCAGTGACTCTGAAGCGTTGCTTGTGATGTGGCCCCCGTGAGGCACGGGGCACATGTAAGACGTCCACTTCTGAAGTGGTATGCCACCGGCTCCGTCCCTACCTGGGATGAGGTACTCTGCGGCTCGTTCGCTCACTGCGCGTAGATGACGTGCAGCGCGGTGAAACTGCTCGTGTGTCAGTGCCTGTGCGCACTTCCAGGTCCAGTATGCCGCCTTCTTGCCAAACTTGTCCTGAACGTTTCTGCGGAGATGCCATGCACAAAAAGTGTGTGTTGCGCCGGGCAAATGCCTTCCCACGGCTTTCGCCAGTCCAGCTTCACGGTCAGACACAATGACCGCACCTGCAGAAGTAGCGGAGGGGTACGCTCGTGCCAGCTGCTCGCAAAACCACATCCATGTATCCTTGGTCTCTGCGGACACCAGTGCCCACGCCATCGGGCATGCGTGGTCGTTTGCGTCAAAAAATTGCGCGACCAACATGACTTGCTTGTGGCCGTTTCAAAAAAGTGCCATCCATGGTGATGATCCTCCTGCTATACTCCCAGTCCAAGCGGGTCGCGCCAGGGGCCACAAAGGCCCACTTGAACTTGTTCTGTGCATCTTGCTCGGCCACGGCATGGGTAGCCGGGTCTACGCGTTTCAGCTGCACGAACACAAGAGCACGTTATTACATGTTTGAACCCGGTAGGAGCCAAAACATATGACAAATAATGTGACTCGCATCGTGGGACGTACCTCGGCACAGAGGGCTGGAAACATGGCCCACGATTTGGCCTTGGTGTGCCCCATGTGGTGGGCCTGGGCCAAACTTCTGGCACGGTANAGCAGCTCCACTTCCTGCTGCTGCCTCGCGTTCTGCCCGTAGTGCGGCTGCCGCTTCGTGAGGCCGAGGTGCAGGTGGGTTTGGACACATCTTCTTGGTGTGGCCCTTGCGGCCACACTTTGGGTAGATGGAGTTCCGTTTCCGCAGCGGCGCCCGCTCCATGCGCGCGCTCCTCGCACGACCACGGCCACGGCGTGGACCTGGTTGGCCCCAGCCAGGCAGCAAAGGTTGGCTCAGTCCGGCAGCAGCCAACGAGGGCATGGGGTTTTCGTACGTCAGGCTCCAGTACCATGCTGTCTGTCCACGGGTGACGTGCGCAGTCGGGTCGTCACCCACTTCCATCATTGCAGCACAAGCATGCTGGCATGGCTGACCGAACTCGCGCCACCGTCGACAGTCACAGCTTCCCATGGCAAAGGTGCCTCCGCACGTTTGTGGGGCCCCGAACCATTGCCGACGATGGCCCCTCCATGACGACGTCGTAGTCACGGTCAACGGCGGAGCTGTGCAGCAGGCGTTTCGCGGGAGCCGGGGCGAGAGTGTCATTGCACTTGGCTATCTGCTCGCGGCGTTGCGCCATGATGCCCTGCACGAAGTAGTACACCTGCAAGAAGCAATAGAACGGGAACAGCTTGCGGAGGCTCTTCGGACGAGCGTTCAGTGACTCTGAAGCGTTGCTTGTGATGTGGCCCCCGCGAGGCACGGGGCACATGTAAGACGTCCACTTCTGAAGTGGTATGCCACCGGCTCCGTCCCTACCTGGGATGAGGTACTCTGCGGCTCGTTCGCTCACTGCGCGTAGATGACGTGCAGCGCGGTGAAACTGCTCGTGTGTCAGTGCCTGTGCGCACTTCCAGGTCCAGTATGCCGCCTTCTTGCCGAACTTGTCCTGAACGTTTCTGCGGAGATGCCATGCACAAAAAGTGTGTGTTGCGCCGGGCAAATGCATTCCCACGGCTTTCGCCAGTCCAGCTTCACGGTCAGACACAATGACCGCACCTGCAGAAGTAGCGGAGGGGTACGCTCGTGCCAGCTGCTCGCAAAACCACATCCATGTATCCTTGGTCTCTGCGGACACCAGTGCCCACGCCATCGGGCATGCGTGGTTGTTTGCGTCAAAAAATTGCGCGACCAACATGACTTACTTGTGGCCGTTTCAAAAAAGTGCCATCCATGGTGATGATCCTCCTGCTATACTCCAAGTCCAAGCGGGTCGCGCCAGGGGCCACAAAGGCCCACTTGAACTTGTTCTGTGCATCTTGCTCGGCCACGGCATGGGTAGCCGGGTCTACGCGTTTCAGCTGCACGAACACAAGAGCACGGTATTACATGTTTGAACCCGGTAGGAGCCAAAACATATGACAAATAATGTGACTCGCATCGTGGGACGTACCTCGGCACAGAGGGCTGGAAACATGGCCCACGATTTGGCCTTGGTGTGCCCCATGTGGTGGGCCTGGGCCAAACTTCTGGCACGGTACATTGTACTGTTGGCCACCTGAATACCCGCAGCTTGCTTGATGATCGCTCTGAGCGTGGCAGGGGGTGTAGTCGGATCTCGCGCCATCTGCTTCGAGATGTGCCGTGCAATCCAGTGTGTGGTACGGGCCGGGCTCCCACGGCCAATTGTTGGAGTGCAGCACTGGCCCTCTGTGACATGGGACAGCTTCACCGCCCCCAGCTTGGAAGAAACGACTGCGCGTACATGCCACGCGCAACCACGTCTGACAGCGTCAACGCAGCGCACGTCGATCTGTCTAGGCTCGCTGCGCACCCACTGTAGCCCAAAGCGGTTAGCCACCACGTAGTCTTCGATGGCCGCCCTACAAGCAGCCATGTTGCGATACTTCTTGCCCTCCAGAAGGGCATCACCATCTGCCTTCCTTTTCTTCGTCGTAGAATCGGGCGAGCTGTCGGACGTGGCTGTAAAAGGAGACGACGAGCAGAAGGCAAAGCACAGGCATGAGAGTTGAGAGGGCTGGAAAGTGTGAACGCACCGCCTGTACATCACCATGTTCGGCAAGTTCTGCCAACACAAGTACGAAGAACGCAGAAGGGCAAGAGCAGGCTTGCAATACAACATGAGAGTGAAGCAATTTAAAACCGGGACACACAAATTACCAGTGGAGCCACTAGGACATAGTACACGGTGCCTTGCCCATGTCTGAGTGTAAGGTGGAGCCTCGGTCTGCTCCGGGGAGCGTGGCTCCATTCGAAATAACCGCATGGTCTCCTCAGCCTCTTTGTCGAAATGTCTTTCCCATTCGTCATAATCACGGTCTCTATTCAGCCAGAAGAAGAGTTCTTCCTCGGCACCTGATTCACGGATGAAATCACGGTCTCTATTCAGCCAGAAGAAGAGTTCTTCCTCGGCACCTGATTCCGTGGTGTGCCGAAATGTGCGGCTACGCTGGAGGAGGCACCGAGGAAGACCATGCTCCGCAGGGCAATAGGCGCGTTGTTGAGGTGGTGGTGCGGCGGGCCGTTCCGCAGTTCGTGCTGCGGGTCGTGCCGCAGGTCGCGCCGCAGTTCGTGCAGTGGGTGNCAAGAGCAGGCTTGCAATACAACATGAGAGTGAAGCAATTTAAAACCGGGACACACAAATTACCAGTGGAGCCACTAGGACATAGTACACGGTGCCTTGCCCATGTCTGAGTGTAAGGTGGAGCCTCGGTCTGCTCCGGGGAGCGTGGCTCCATTCGAAATAACCGCATGGTCTCCTCAGCCTCTTCGTCGAAATGTCTTTCCCATTCGTCATAATCACGGTCTCTATTCAGCCAGAAGAAGAGTTCTTCCTCGGCACCTGATTCACAGATGAAATCGTGGTGTGCCGAAATGTGCGGCTACGCTGGAGGAGGCACCGAGGAAGACCATGCTCCGCAGGGCGATAGGCGCGTTGTTGAGGTGGTGGTGCGGCGGGCCGTTCCGCAGTTCGTGCTGCGGGTCGTGCCGCAGGTCGCGCCGCAGTTCGTGCAGCGGGTGGTGCACTGGGTTGGGCCACAGGTCGTGCAGCGGGCGGTACAACGAGTGGTGCAGCGGGTGGTGCAGCGCGTGGTGCAGCGGGTGGTGCAGCGGGTGGTGCAGTGGGTGGTGCAGCGGGTGGTGCAGCGGGTGGTGCAGCGGGTGGTTCAGCGGGTGGTGCAGCGGGTGGTGCTGCGTGTGGTGCAGCGGGTGGTGCAGCGGGTGGTGCAGCGGGTGGTGCAGCGCGTGGTGCAACACGTGGTGGCGCAGGCCGTGCAGTGGGAGGTGCAGCAGCCGTCGGCACGGCGGGTTGTGCACCCGGCGGGTCCACACGCACACGAGTAGGGACGTAGATGGAGTTGTACTCACGACTTCTGCAGTCTGCGTGTACAACATCTAGTGAGGCACAGTTGATCCTATGCCAGGAAAACATGGGACACCTCTGCATGTTTGCGGCAGCTTATGCTGACTTACAAGAGCACGTAGAGATGCTGCAGTGGGAGGCGATGGCAGCGCGGGAGCGATTGTTAGAGCAGGGGAGCACCACTCCTACCGACATCAGTTGTCCACCATCAGGACCTCCTATACTCATCACAGGGGAGGATCTTGTACCAGCTCCGAGTGTGATATCAGATGGAGACACTATCACAGGAGAGATGAGCATGCCTTCTGTTCCCGCCATCCTTGTTCCCGATGAGTCTTTCACTGCTCCTCCATCTACTCCTGCATCCCATCACGTACCTTCGTCCATCCGCTTCAGCTACTCCATCTTCATCTTTCTCCATGTGTGGTGGTCCGTTTCGTCGTTCCGACTGTCCTCTCTCTATAGCGGTGTGCCCTACTGCTTCAGGATGCTCCATCATGTCTCGGCGACCAGCTCCATCGTGTCATCCACGCTTGCGTACTGCTCGCCCATTCCCTTTCCTCCGGCGTCCATAGGTGCATCGGGGTAGAGAGGAGAGAGAGGAGATATTGTGAGTTGGGACCCTTGGCAATCTCACGAGGATTGGTAAACTCTAGGTGATGCAGGGGCGACGTGATGAGTCGTAGCCGGAGACACCTCTTCATTATTGAGGTGGGAGCAGATTCGTTTGTGACAGGGGGAGCTGTCTCTACGTGATGGAGAGACCACATGATTTATTTCCTAGGATCTGTTCAGCTATGGTATCAACATCTCCATCAAGGACATCGATGCCCGTTTCATCTGCCTAGGAGGAGTGTTGTGTGGACCTCGACCTGACGCGACGTCATGGGAGATGCATGGTGAGGTCCATGATCTGCTATGAGTGTACTATAGCATCCGGGGTGTGGCTCATGCTACGTGCCTGCACAACTGCATGTGGATGGTAGCACTCTGTTGGTCGACATCCGGACACTTGGTGGGTTGTACCAGTTTCACGAGGAGACCATGTGATCGTGTGTCTTGGTGTGTGGCTATACTACGTGTGGCATGTGCATGCGAGCTGGGTCACTCATAGTGGTTGAGACCCGGACACGTGGTGAGTTAAACCCGTGTTACGAGGAGATCCCCCCATGATCATGTGTGTTGGTTGATGATGCTATTGTGGCCGGCATACGGACACCTGTTGTATTGCTCGTAGTGGTTGAGATCTGGGCACTGGTACCTCCAGTGTCACAAGGAGACCCTCTTGTCGACTTACATTTGTATGATGTGTATTACACTAATTTCTACGCGTGTGGTCACCGTGCATTGCCTATTGTGACCATAGTGACAGAATCCGCGCTCGCATCTTGCCGTGGTGCCCGAGCGTCAGCTCAGGCAGATTCAGATGATACGGTGACAGCACATGACATAGATTATGATCCCGACATGGCGTTCATGGTGGAGAATTGCATGTCATCGAGCTCGACTTCCATGTCTGGACTAGATCTTCCGTAGTAGCAGGTTATATCAGAAGGAGCGCAGTCCCAGCGTCCCTGGGCGGTGCCACTCGTGACTCTGACCGGCAGTGGCACATGAGTCACGTGCGGATCGGGATGCCCCTTACGGTCTTCCAGGGGCATTGGTGCACAAGGCTCACACCAGCCAGGCAGCGTTTGTAGTGCATGAGCAGAGTCGGCCAGCTGGTCTTTTAGAGGTTGAGGCATTCTTGAGAGCAGCAGTTCTGAGAGAAGTCATTGGGACATGTGCTACAGCAGACACTACGGGCTCCACCTTGTCATCGACACTACCCAAGGACCAGCTTCAGCATCAGGATTTGCTCATGTTGCTTGAGTCTATGGGTTCCCGTACACACGGTGGAGCAATGACACACATGACGGAGTCAGATGGTGGTCCTAACTCCATTATCTAGTAGATGGCAATGACCAGTCTTCCCGGCGAGATGGTGCGTGAGCGCTAGCTGCGCTTGCTGGTTGCCTTGACGGGCATTGTCGAGCCATGTTCTTGCATAGCTGTGTACACTATGTCGGCAGTCGACGATAGTGGAGCAGATCCGACCATGCGGATGGATTCACCTCGTCAGCAGGAGCTGAGTTCTGCCTTCTCATGTTCACCTTTTGGTGACCCTACTGATCACATCGACCATAAGAGTGGCAGTATCTTCACGGACGAATTTTTCACATGCTCCACGGACTCTGAGGACTCCTTCTTCTCCTTATCTCTTGGCACGCGACTGCTCATTCCTCCTCGTATGACAGACACGAGCTGTGGTGGGGATGCGACACCTGCAGCTGTGTTCGATGTTCCAAAGTCTCAGCACATAGCGAGTTTGGTTGACCCCTTGATGGATGCATCAGCACCAGCCCCATCTCCTTCAGCAACAGACATGCAGATGGAGTTGTACTCACGAGATCTACAGTTTGCGTGTGCAGCATCCATTGAGGCACAATTGATCCTACACAAGGCAGACGTGGGATACCTCTGCATGTCCACGACAGCTTATGCTGAATTACAGGAGCACATAGAGATGCTACAGGAGGAGGTGATGGCAGCGTGGGAGCAATTGTTAGAGCAGGGGAGCACCACTCCTACCGACATGAGCTGCCCACCATCAGGACCTCTTATACTCATCACAGTGGAGGATCTTGTACCAGCTCCGAGTGTGATATCAGATGGACACAATATCGCAGGAGAGACGAGCATGCCTTTAGTTCCTGCTATCCTCGTTCCTGACCTCTCTGTTATCGCTCCTCCATCTACTCCTACATCCATCACACACCTTCATCCACCCACTTCAGCTGCTCCATCTTCATCTTCGTCCATGTGTGGTGGTTCGGTTCGTTGTTTTGACTGTCCCCTCTCTGTAGCAGTGTGCCCTGCTACTTCACCATGCTCCATCATGTCTTGGTGACCAGCTCCACCGTGTCATCCACACTTGCGTGCCGCTCGCCCATTCCCTTTCATCCGGCGTACACAGGTGCATCGCGGTAGAGAGGAGAGAGGATAGACCATGAGTTGGGACCCTTGGTAGTCTCACGAGGATTGGTACACTCCAGGTGATGCAGGGGAGACGTGATGAGTTGTAGCCGGATACACCTCTTCATCTTTGAGGTGGGAGCATATCCGTTTGTGACAGGGGGAGTTGTCTCTACGTGATGGAGATACCACATGATTTATTTCCCAGGATCGTTCCAGCTACGGGATCAACATCTCCATCGAGGACATCGACGCACGTTTCATCTGCCTAGGGGGATTGTTGTGTGGACCTCGACATGATGCAACGTCATAGGAGATGTATGGCGAGGTCCACGCTCTGCTATGAGTGTACTACAACATCCGGCGTGTGGCTCATGCTACGTGCCTGCACAGCTGCATGTGGATGGTAGCACTCTGTTGGTCGAGACCTGGACACTTGGTGGATTGTACCAGGTTCACAAGGAGACCATGTGATCGTGTGTCTTGGTGTGTGGCTATACTGCATGTGGCATGTGCATGCGAGCTGGGTCACTCATAGTGGTCGAGACCCAGACACGTGGTGAGTTGCACCTGTGTTACGAGGAGATCTCCCCATGATCTTGTGTGCTGGTTGATGATGCTATTTTGGCCGGCATACGGACACCTGTTGGATGGCTCGGAGCGGTCGAGACCCAGGCACTGTTACTGCCTTTGTCACGAGGAGACCCTCTTGTCGTCTGAAATGTGTATGATGTGCATTATATTGGTTTGTGCGCATGTGCATCACTCCTCTCATGGTCGAGACCCAGAGACTTGGTAGGATGTGCCAGTATCTAGGGAGTCCTTAGATGGGTAGTAGATGTGTATGTGTGTGAGTTCACTCATGCATATTGTGGCTTGGCATAAGCTATTGTTCCGGGCCTTGGCTCACGTTTTCTAGCATTGACGGTCATCTCAACCTGGGGGAGTGTTGGTTTACGTGTCTTCCACCCGTCACGAACGACGTCGATGGATTACCCATATATCCACGTTGGTGGTATATGGTAGAGGAGGGCGTGACAACACGACATGCCTCCGGAGTTTTCCGAGACTCCTCCAGCATCTACGACAGCGCCAGATAGACGCGGTCAATGCGTTCCGGCAGCCCTGATGGCTTGTCGAGAGCTAGGAGAGTTTTCTCGGTGGGTTCAGACCCGCGCACCTGGTGAACTATACTGGTGCGACGAGGAGACCCGATGGCTCTAGTAGTGCTTCCGATGTTCGGGAAGCCGTTTGTGATGTCTGGACGTTGATTTCGAGAATTTCTAGCACTGCTTGTACTTTCTCGGTGGTCGAGACCAGGGCACTTGGAGAGCTGTTCTGGTGCCTTGAGGAGACCACCTTTATTTCTCTCGTGGTGTATGTAGTGTGTTCTCCCCGCTGACTCGTTTGGGTTCAGCGGGGGTGACGGGGCCCGGTGCGGCTAGCTACCGGCGTCCCTGCATAAGCCCGCTAGGGGCTCATTTGTACTCTCTCCAGGTTCTTTCATATTATGCGTTCCAGACTCAGCCAATTTTTTGCCATTTTGAACTGCACTCACACTCAGAGCTGGTCTTCGTGTTTGCATGGGCCTGCATTCCCTAATTAATTTCTATCTATAGCTACCATGTGCACAACTCACTCATACACTGTCCAACACCTGTCACTCACCACCTCCAGACTAGTGTGAGAAGGGCAACTCAGTCTCACCTCACATTCGTAGGGGCTGCCAAAGATCCCAGCTGGTAGGTTCTAGGGTCTCTCTCTGATCAGACTCAGAGGGTGCAGGGGTGGAGAAGATGTTGCCAAATGCTCGATGGCCCGGAGAGGAGGGAGAGGTTGGAGCCCCCACATGTGGCAGCTGCCAAAAGTGCCAACCAGTAGACTCCGGTATTGTGTGTGAGGAGAGGATGGTAGTGAGCGCTCCTGGGACGAAGGGTGAGGACGAAGCCAGGTCTGTGCGTGTGGAGATCGTCAATGTAGGCGGTGTAGAAATTACACACTCCAATGAGCACAGGTACCCTTGCGCTTTGACCAACTCACCCTGGAGACGAGAGGCATGAAGACGTAGATCAACATGATCCTCTTGAGTAACCGTGCAAAGCTCAAACTCTACATCCTCAAGCACCGCCACCACCTCACTGTAAGTGGTGGAGAAGGAGTCAACCATTCTACGAAGCACAACCACCTCCATCTTTGCTGCTTGAGGGTGAGTGGCTGCAGGTACTATGCCTCCTGAAGCAACATGTCTCAAAATATCCAGGGACAGGGGCAAAGGGTCACCTGAAGGTCGTGGATGCGGCACAACCTCTGAGGTAGGAGGCGTGCAAGGCTCGAAAGTGAAGAGGGATGGTCCAGGTGTAGAGGAGAAGGATGGGGGTGAGCTGAAGGATGTCCCAAGGCTGTCCGAGGTGTGTCAGTGCTCACTACATCAGGATCTCCATCTTGTGAGGCGTTGTCCGAGGGTGCTGTGGAACTGGACTCAGAACCATCTGGAATGTGTCCACTGCAACCCTTAGCGAGCATCTTGGCCAACATATCATGTAGTGCACACAACCACTTCTTTTCATCCCTCAGCTCACACTCTCTAGACATCTGTATATAATCGCTCCTCCACATATCCCCAGTGAAGATGAAACTTGGTACATCCTGTGGTGGAGGGATATGGCAGGATAATATCTCACAAATGGTAGCAATGTAAGTCTCCTGCTCACTTATCTGGGAGCAAATCTCGTCCTCCTCTGCTCGACTCATCAGACAGGAATGACTAGGTGCTGCCGACCCAGTGAAGGGGACTGACCCTACAGTCACTTCCACAGGTGAGCAAGACTTCAATGCCCCTCCTAAGATCTCAGACGTCAGAATGGCATCTCTGTCAGCTGCTGTACGACCACTGATAATTGAGGGAACAGCAGACACAACTGATGCAGTCGATGCAGCTGAGAGTACTGATGTGACAAATGATGCTGATGCAGGAAATACTGCCTATGAAGTAGACATTGCCGGTGAAGCTGGTGCTGTCCCTACAACTGATGCATGAGATGGTTGCGATGATGTCAAAATAGGTACTATAACTGGTGCAGGTGGTACTACTGATGCAGCTGGTGCTGCTGATGCAGTAGGTGCAGCCGATGTTGTCTATGCTGAAGACGATGTCAATATAGTAGATGCAGCTACTTTCCTAGAGGGTGGTGTTACAGAAGATGCAGGTGCTGTCGCTGATGTAGAAGATGGAGCTGATGTGAAAGTTGAAATTACTAGAGAGGCACCAGATACAGTTGGTGCAGTCGATACTAAGGGTGTAGTAGATGCAACGATCACAGAAGCTGCTAAATAACCTATGCTAACAGAGGTGTTGACGCAGCTGGCGAAGACGATCTAGAGGAAGGAGCTAACACCAAAGAGGAAGTTGATGACACAAGTGTAGTGGAGGATGGAGCAGCTGGTGCTGGTGGAGTAGTTTTCACAGCTGATGCAATTGGTACTATAAGAGAAGCAGGTGCTACACGAGAGGCTAATGCCGATGAACTTGTAGATGCAGTAGATGACACCGATATAGCTGCTGGTAAAGAAGCAAATGGAGCAGGTGCTGCTAGTGTAGCTGTCACAACTGATGCAGCTGGTGTTGTAAGCGAAGCAGGTGCTGTAGGAGAGGCTGTTGCTGCTGATCCTAATAGATATGTAGACGCCATAGAGGAAGATGCTGCTGGTGCTGCAGCAGGTGGGGTAGCTGGTGCATCAAGTGTAGCTACATATGCTGATGAAGCTAATACTCTAGATGATGCAGAAAGCGTAGATGTAAATTGTGTGGATGTGTCTGATGTTACTACCGCTAAAAAAGCTGTAGAAGATGCAGAGGATCCTACTGTTGGCGATGCAATAGGAGAGGCTGATGCCGATGAAGCTATGGATGCAGTAGATGATACTGATGTTACGGCTGTTGGTGAAGAAGCAGATGGAATAGGTGGTGCTGTTGGTGCAGCTGTCACAGCTGATGCTGCTGGTGCTATAAGCAAAGCAGGTGCTGTAGGAGAGGCTGATGCTGCTTATCCTACTAGAGATGTAGACACTGTAGAGGACAATGCTGTTGGCACTACAACAGGTGGGGCAACTGGTGCAGCAAGTGCAACTATACCAGCTGATGAAGTTGGTATTGTAGATGATGCGAAAAGCATGGATGTAAACTGTGTCGATGTGTTTGATGCTACTACCATTGCTAAAGCTGTAAAATCTACAAAGGATCATGCTACTAGCGATGCAACAGGTGGAGCAGCTTGTGTAGCAAGTGTAGCTATACCGGCTGATAGATTTGGTACTACAAGGGATGCGAGAAGCGTGGATGGAGACTATGTGGATGTGTCTGATTCTGAAACTGTTGCTAAAGCTATAGAAGCTGTAGAGGATCTTGCTACCGGCGATGCAATAGGTGGGACAGCTAGTGTAGCAAGTGCAATTGTACCAGCTGATGCAGCTGGTACTGTAGAGGATGCGAGAAATATGGATGTAGACTATGTGGATGTGTCGAATGCTACTATTGCTAATGGACATGCTCCAACGAATGCAGTACTAGGCACTCCTGCTCCATCCTTGGTCCTCACTGGCATAGTCGATGTCGAAGTGGACGGATGCACACATCCCCCCTCAACCAATGCAACAACAAAAGCCGGTAGAGATGAAGATGTTCCAGAGACGAGAAGAGCATGACGCGCTAGGCGACGACGACGTCGTCGAGCAGGAGACAGACTGAGAGGGGGCATGACACCAGTGGAGCATAGGATGGAGAGAACAACCACGGACTGAGAAGAAAGGTCCAGTGCAGCTGAGGAAGGTTCCTCAAAGGAAGATGAAGAAGATGAGGGCGACGCGAAACAGGAAGAATCAACCTGATGGGAGAACAGGTTTTCTCTCCTGTTGCATCATGTGTCGCAGACTCTGGAGCTCGATGTACAAGATCGCCAGAGCACAGGTGTGGGGAACGGACGAATGAGGTAGGTCCGTCTACTGTGGAGTGTGAGGGGACTCACGAGGCTGGAGCCAGGGTGGATGCCACCCAGTGGAGCGCAACTGACACTAGCGCCAACCGTGGCGTCCATCGCCACAGAAGTGGCAGGCAAACCCACGAAGAGCTGGATCCTGCGGGGAAAGAAGATGACCAATCCTATGAGAGTCATGGTGGTGAGGATGGAGAGTATCGTGTCCCGACAGTGTAGAGACCGGCCACGGGAGTGGCTGGGGAGCAACATCGCTGAAAGGTGGTGCTGGCAGCCACACATCAATTTCTGAAGGTGGAGGATGATGTGGATGAGCGTGGAGAGCGTCCTATCTCGGTGGTGACGAGAAGAACCATAGAGAAGGCTGACCAATGGGTGGAGGTGGTCCGGGCACCAAGCCGTCAGGCTGATGATGCCCGTAGGCATGTAGATAGCTGGCTCTGGTCGGAGTAGACGCCGTCCACAGAGGAAGCTGGCCAGGATACCCAGGAAAGGGTGATGCCAGAGGCCGGTTGAGAGTGCCTGTGACATGGTGACACGACAGGGTGAAAGGAACGCTCTCTGCTGGTGGTGAAGAAACCGAACATAGGAGTGAATGGCCAGCACCACCGTGAGGTGATGGAATCAGCGTTGTGATCACCGGGTGAGAATGCAACCTGTAATGAGAGCGAGCGTGGGAAATGTTGCGTCCTGGCGGTGTAGAAATTGACCACGGGTTCACGTGGCCAGGATGACAATGTGGAGGTGGTACCGGCTGCTGCCTCAGTGGGTCTGAGGGTCGAGGAGAGTGAGGAGAGTGAGAGTGCAGAACACTATCAGTAGGCAATGTAGAAATCGCCTGTGTGAGGTAGGGGCGAGGAGATGGCCCCGATCGTGGCAACATCGTGCCGAGAGGGATAGTGAGATGTGAACGTGGTGCCCAACGGGTGAAGGTCCAGAGCAGATATTGTGATGACAGTGAAAGTAACAGATTTGAACGTAATCTCCTGCCAAATTGGTGTATCTAAAAACGGTGAGCACGCGGTTAGCGTGCTCGAGCTTAGCAGGAGAGGAGCTGCATAGAAGATTAAAGGGAAAAGAAGACTGAGGAAGTCTGTCCTTCTCAGGAAGTAATGAAAGTTGGAAAGGAAGTTTTTTTTGTTGTAAAAATGTTAGAGAAAAGATCCTACGATGGTACCATGTGCCTAGGCTGTGTTCGGGCACCCTGATCCTGTCTTCTCGTGCTTTGTCTGTCACCTCCCCTAAACTCCTAGCTCGAGTCTGGACAGTGAAAATATGTATGGGTCACCACCCACAGCGAGGCGATGGGTGACTTTTGCGCTCCAAGTAAAAAGGCATGGCGAGTTCTGCCGATAACCTCGAGGCGAGGTTGCCGGCGATACGACAGCAAGGTACCGACAGGGGGAGGGGGGAACAAAACAATGAGGCCACCGATGTCAACAGGGGGGAAGACTGTGAGCGAGCGAGTCAGCGTGAGAGAGAGCCAGCCAGAGAGAAGAAAAGCAACAAGAGGGCCTCAGTGAGAGAGAGTACGAAGGCCAGAGAGGGAGAGAGAGAGAGACAACGAGAGAGGGGGG
>SZWC01006374.1:43985-54018 GCA_023375785.1 Penium margaritaceum | reverse complement strand
CACGTGAGCAACGTCGTCCTACATCACCTGTAAGCTCACCTGTTGCTTATAGAACTCGTCAGCAGAGTCAGCGTCTTCGTGTTGCCCGCACTAGGGCAGCACCAACAGCAGAAGCAGCAGGCAGTCAGCAACCTGAGGAGCCCTTCCGTCGTGTTGCCTCACCAGCAGCATCACAGTCCGCAGCCCCCGTCCCTGTACCCTCTGACACTTTCTCAGTGTTGGAGGCCGCACTTGTCAACAGCTCTGCCGTTGCATCCACCTTTGCGGCCACAGCGCGTGCAGCGCGCGCTCCTTCTACCACCGCAGCAGGTCGCGCAATTGAGACATATGCCATCACTGCTGCTGATCAGGGTCCCCTTGCTGCAGCTACTGTCAACATAGCCACTCAGATTGTAGCTGCAGCTGACTCTGTTGCATCTGCGGCAGCTTCAGCTGCCACATCACTCACCAGTGCAGTCTCGTCCATTCGGGATTCCACCGCCCAGGTGTCGACCGCTGCAGCATCTTCATCCTTCGGTCCTCAGATCCGCCTCTTGATCACATCTGCAGCAGCCATCTCCGCTCTCACAGGTGCAGCACTGACTGGGGTTGCCTGCTTCATCGTCACCGCCTCCTCTTCTGTGGCAGTCATTGCGGCCTCAGCAGCCGCAACACTCTCTCCCTTGTTTGGTCTACACCACTAGATTGGGTGAGCCTTCTCACTCACCAATTGGAGCTCGCATGCTCTCCCTCTTTCTCTCCTTTTGCCACGTGCCTTTTCTCTTTCCTTTCCTTGTGCAGCATTCCCTTGCCGACCCATTCACCCACGCCCACTTGGGCAAGGGAAACTCTGCCCGAAACATCTCTTCCCATTTCTTGCTCTGTAGACCATGCCTGTCGACGATGACCAATATGAGGCACTGCAGGAAGAGCTGCGCAAGGAGCGCGCAGCTCTCCAAGCGGCTCTTGCCGCTCAGCGTGCTGCTGAGGACAAACTGCGCGCTGAGCAAGGCGACCAAGACACCTTTGCTGACCACATTGCTGATCTTGTCATCAACCGTCTGCAACCCGCCTTGCGCGCCACGCCTGCCGTCTCTGCTGCTGCTAACATCGCTGCTGCCTTCTCTTCCATTCCCGCTTCCGCATCCACCAGCGCTGGATCTCAGCACTCTGACCCCATAGCAGCTGCTGCCGCCAAGGCTCTTGCCCAGCCCGCGCACCGCAAGCCAGATTTTGACTCCACTCCACCCCACTTCACCTCTAATCTCTCTTTTACATCCTGGGAAGTTCGCTTCAGTGCTTGGGCGCAAGGTGAGCAGCTCTGGGAGTACTACCACCTGCCCAATCCCGCTGCTAACCCTCCTTTTGTTCCCACTGATGCTGAGTCTGCATGCGCTGTCCGTGCTCTCATTCGTGCTGGCCCCGATGATCTCACTGATGAGATAGGATCTTACAATGCTGACACCGGACGTCGCACGCCCGCTGACCCTGTCGGCGCATACGCCCTCATCAAGCGTCGCACCACTGTCACTGGTCACGCCGCACAAAGCGTCCTGACAGTCCATTTCAACACTCTGTCCATGCGTGCTGATGAGACTGCGGACGCCTATTGGGCCCGCAGTCTGCGTCTGCTGAAAGATCTCAGCAAGGCAGCCCCTGGCCAGCTTCCAGCAGTCCTCTCCATCGTCAACGGCCTCATCCCCGAGCTGTTTGACATATTCAGGGAAGTGAAAGCCTCCGAGCTCGAGCGCCTTGCTGCTGAGCCTGTCCCTGCTGATTCGCCGCCGGGCATTGGTGCCCTCTGGGAGTTCACCTCCCAACGCCTCACTGACTGGTGGAGTGCCCTCCAGAACAAGCGCATTCATCGCGCTGCCGTTGCCGCCACTACCACAGCTCTTCCCTCTACCTCAGCTTCCGCTCCTTCCTCTTCTTCATCCACCTCTCCAGCCTCATCCCTAGCCCACCAAGGGCATGGAGGGGGGGGTCGAGGCAAAGGTGGTGGACGGGGTAAAGGTCCTCTTTCAGCCGGCTCAGGCGGGCAGTCCGGTCGCGGAAAAGGTAAAACCACCAGCACCACCACAGGCAACACACCCTCCTCTTCCTCCACTTCCAGCACTGTCATGTGCTGGAACTGTGGGGCCACCGGTCACTCTGCACCGAAGTGCCCAGCACCGCCCGACAACGAGCGCCTGGCCTCTGCCATGCGTGCTCACTGGGCACGCTCCTCCAGTGGCTCTGGGGCCCCTGCAGTCACCTCTCGGGCCGCACCTCCACTGTCCCCGTTGCGCCACCACCCCTCTCCTTCTGATGCAGCTGTCTACCACACTGCTGCTACACCACCCCCTGTTCCTTATCCCTGGGGATGGCCTCCAGGCTACGGTGGGCCTGTCTTCTACGGCCCACCCTCTGGCGCCTATGCGCCTCCCTCTTGGGCGACCTCGCCCTACTCCACCCGCCGCGCGGCCTCCGGGGTCGTCATCACTTCGGACCCTCCAGAGGACGAGCGCCAGCTTGACGCTGCCCTCTCTCACGCCGTCCATCAGCGCCATCTTCGTTATCAGGGAGGTGAGAGTGACCGGTCTGAGTCAGGGTCGCTTGCGTGTGCTGTCGATGGGGCGTTGCGTGGTCCACCGTCCGGACATGTTCTTGGGAGTCTCCCTGCTGATGTACCGTGGATTGAGGAATGACAGTCTCTTCGCTTGCCTCGCTGTCTTGCTGCGTGTGGTCAACGTCTCGTCCCGCACGTTGCCGTTGCTGCTGTGAGTCGTGATCCCGCGCTCGTTCGTGCGTCCGGGGGCTTCTGGATACTGGACTCTGGAGCCACCCATCACATGACTTCGTCACGTGCGTCCTTTGTCTCCCTTGGCCCTGTCGGCTCTGTCCGCTTTGTCCGCACTGGCTCTGGCCAGCTTCTGCCTGTGCAGGGTGTTGGCGTTGTTCGCTTTGTTGGCCCTGGGGGGGAACTGTTCTTGCCAGACGTTCTGTATGTTCCATCGCTTGAGCTGAGTCTGCTCTCTGTCACCACGCTCGACGACCAGGGCATGGACTTCTCCTCCAGCCGCGGCATTGCCGCTGTCTCACATCGCATCACTGGTCGCATCCTTCTTCACGGCACACGCTGCGAGCGTCTGTTTCACGTTCCTACCTTCGCGCCAGCTCCCGCCACTGCCGCACATGTGCATGTCGCTCGCTCTCTCTCTCCTGCCCAAACTCAGCTGCTGCACCGCCGCTTGTGCCACATACACACTGCCGCCATTGATTCTCTCCTTCACACTCTGCCCGCTGAGGGCTTGGATGCTCGTTCTTTTCCTTCCCCCTGTCCTCCTGACTGCCTTCCTTGTGCTCAAGGTAAAATGCATCGCTCTCCTTTCTCCACGTCTGAAACACGCTCTTCTGCTCCTCTCGACTTGTTGCACGCTGACGTCATGGGGCCCCTTCCCCATGATTCTCTTGGGGGTGCTGGTCGCTATGTCCTCTGCCTTACGGATGACTTCTCTCGTATGCGTTGGATCTTTGCTCTCAAACAAAAGAGTGATGTGTACTCGACCATCGAATCCTGGCTTCCCCAAGCCGAACTTGCGTGTGGTCGTCGTCTTCGTGTCTTCCGTTGTGACCGTGGCGGTGAGTTCATTGGACCCACCTCCCGTTTTCTCTCCTCTCGAGGTGTCCATGTCGAAACCACCGCCCCTTACACTCCCCAACAAAATGGAGTGTCTGAGCGTTGGAATCGCACTCTTGCTGATGGTGTCCGCACCCTTCTTGCTGCTTCCTCCCTCTCTCCCGTCTTCTCCTTTGAAGCCATGTGCTACATGACTTGGGTTTGGAACCGCGTTCCCCATGGTCCTCTCCCTCGTCATGTCACGCCCTTTGAACGCTGGTACAGTCGCCGAGCGGACCTTCGTCTCGCTCGGGTCTGGGGCTGTGTCGCTGCCGTCTAGCTTCCTGAGGACCTGCGCGATGGCAAACTTAGTCCACGCGCTCACCTCTGCTCCTTTCTCGGCGTCTCGGCCATGTCCAAGGCCTGGCGCTTCTGAGATCCCGATCGCGCTCGGGTCGTCGAGTCACGTGATGCCCTTTTCTTCGAGGATGTCTTCCCTCACGACTTATCTTGTGTCGCTCCTCCTTCCTCTTTGTCCTCGCTCCGTCGGCTTGGGGGGGGTGGGTCTGCTCCAGCCTCCGGTCTCGTTGGTCCGCCCTTCTCGAGCGTGCCTCCTTGTGGTTCTTGCCCTGTCTCTGACCCGCGGGTGTTCTCTCCCCGAGCTTGACCTCTTCTCCCGCGGCCTCCTCTTCAGGCCCGTCCAACACGACCACTCCTCACACGACACCATCATCCTCCCCACATTCCTCGTCCTCAGAGTCCACATCTGTGCCGGCCAGTGTGCCACCACTGTCTAATGATACTACTCCTCACTCGTCTCAGCGTGTTGTCTCGGACGCTCCACGCTCCCCCCAGCATGCCCTATCTGACGCACCCTCTCAGGCACCCTTGGTTGAGAATGAGCCTGTCTCTCTTCCATCCTCTGAGACACCCCCTGTCGTGCCTGAGCCTTACACTCGTGGGGGGAGACTCAGAGCCCTTCCCCAGACATCTGTCTCGCACTCCTCTCAGTCACAGCGTCGCACCCAATCCAGTGCACCCTCCACTGCTGCTGGTTCCACAGCCAGGCCTACCGGGCTTGATGCCCTTGGTCTCGCCGTCAGTGTGGTTCATACCAGCTCTGCAGTGGGCTATGCGCTTGTCGCTCATGAGTTCCTCAGTGCCTTGGATGCATCCGTAGCAGGATATGTTGCTGCATGCTTCGCTGCGAGTGGTCTCCCTTCTCTGACCTCACTCCCGCCTGAACCTACCACCGTGCGTCAGGCTAGGGAGGCCGCCGATGCTGAGCTGTGGGAAAAGGCCATGCAGGAGGAACTTACGGCCCTGAATGAGCATGAGGTGTTCGAGCTGGTGGATCTGCCACCCGGCCGTAAAGCCGTCTCAGTCCGTTGGGTACTTCGGCGCAAGCTGAAGCAAGACGGCACAGTAGACCGATACAAGGCACGTCTCACCGCCAAGGGGTTCTCCCAAGTCCCTGGTGTCGACTTTGACGAGACCTTCGCCCCGGTCGGTCGCTATACAACTGCCCGAGCTCTCTTGAGCCTAGTCGCCCAGCATGACTGGGAGCTGGAGCAGATGGATGTCAACAACGCATTCCTGCACGATCGCCTTGATGAGGAGATCTACATGGTGCAGCCCCCTGGGTTCACTGATGGCACAAACAAAGTCTGGCGTTTGCGCAAGGCACTGTATGGGCTCAAACAGTCACCGCGCTGCTTGAACCTGGAGATCTCCTCCACTCTGGAGAAAGGTGGTTACCACCGCAGCTCCGTTGACCCTGCACTCTTTTTGAGTGCGCCGTCACAGCCCCTCGTGGCCGTTCTGGTCTACGTGGACGATCTGCTCATTGCATCACCCAGCCCAGCAGCCGTGCAGTCAGTGAAGACCCTTCTCCAGTCTATCTACAAGATGAAGAATCTGGGTCCAGCTCGCGTGTTCCTTGGTATGGAGCTCGAACGGGACCGACAGCGCAGGACAGTGCATGTACACCAGGCTGCGTACATCCGCAGCCTGGGGGAGCGTTTCTCGTCGCTGCTCGCCGAGACCCCCTCAGCGTCCACACCGATGACCCCAGCAGGCCAGCGTCTGCTGAAGTCGTCGGACCCATCTCAGTTGGGCAACACTGTTGACGTTACTGATTACCTCAGCGTGATTGGGTCACTGATGTACCTCGCCACCACCACCAGAGCCGACGTGGCCTTTTCGGTCAACTTCCTGGCTCAGTTCTCTCAGCAGCCTCGGCAGAAGCACCTCGAGGCCGCACTGCGCGTGGTTCGCTACGCCTTGTCTACCGCCCGTGTCGGCCTGTGCTACAGGTCCCAGCTCTCTGTTGTTGTTGATGGGTACACTGACAGCGACTGGGCACATGATGCGGATGCACGTAGTCGCACAGGCTACATCTTCCTTGTAGGTGGCACAGCCATCTCATGGAAGAGTGGAAAACAGAGATGCGTGGCGCGCAGCTCCAGCGAGGCCGAGTATGTTGCGCTCGGCGCAGGTACGTGTGAGAGTGTTTGGCTTTCTCGTTTGCTGCAGCAACTCCGTGTGCCCATTCGCTGCATCACTTTGCGGTGTGAAAACCAGAGCACCAAGGCAATTGCAGAGCATGATGGCATGCACCATTCTCGCACCAAGCACATCAACATTGAGCATCACTTCGTGCGTGAGCGCATTGCCGCAGGAGATGTCCAGGTTGTCTGGGTCGACACGCGTCAACAGCGTGCTGATTTTCTCACCAAAGCTCTTAGCAGTGGAATGTTCAAGACTGCTGTGCATGCTGTTGGCTTGCTGCGCGCTCGTGACCCTCCTGGCTGATGTGACGTCGTCGTTCCAGTTATTCTCGTGTTGCGCTCTCGTGTTGTGTCGGTTGTTCGTCTGTGGCTCATGGGGGAGTGTTAGTGTTTGACACACACGCAAGTGACCTCTCGTCTCCACCCACTCACACACCCGTTCACTGCATGCGACTGAGCACCAGTGAAGCAATGGTTCAAGCAAGGCTGGTTGGGTGCAAAGCAGGCGTGACCTCGGCCATGTTCATACCATTCTGGGGTGGAACCATGCAATTTACAGTGGTTGATTTGAGCCACTCTGTGGCTAAAACGTGAGAAGTGACTTGAGAGATGCATGCACCACATACGCTCGTGGTCGATGTGGTTTAGAAATTATGCTCATGCATGATGTGCATGTTGTATGGTACTTGCCCGGGTTGTTGTTCCTACGGGGCCACACGCTCAGTCGCTCTGAGGTGTGAGAAACCGCGGTGGCATTTTGCCAACCGGTCGGGTTCGACCCCGGGGTGGCGGCTGGGCCCCACTTCGAGCCACTCGAGTGGGTGGCCCGGTCAACCGCGGCTAACACCTCGCTTGCCCGTGACTCTCATACTTGAATTTTTTTCGTGGCTTCTCAACCAGGCTTCTTGCCTCTCTCACTCTCACCCTAGCCATGGATGTCCCACTCCGTTAGGCTTGTGTGAGTGAGTGCTTTAGGCGGCCTCTTGCCGCTGTCTACACACCTCTCCTCGGCGGACTCCTCACTACGCGCGCAGCTCTGGCTTGGTCTCCCCCTTGGCTACCTCGAGCATTGCGGGGTCAACGGCCTCACTCGTGCCCCGCTGACTCGTCAGCGTAGGTCCCGTTTCATCACGGAGGTCCACCACGCCATCCGGGACGAGTTGGTCTCCCCCTTGCATTTGCCGGGTGGCCTCCTCCCCACGACTGCCGCCACCCTCCGGCCAGACCTCATCCTGGAGGACTGGGAGCGCGGCGCCATGTGTGACATCGACGTCATGACGGTAGATGCTCAGGGGGCGACTGCCAGTTCGGAGGGCCGAGCTCTCCGACATGCAGAGGAGACCAAGCCGACAAAGTACCACCCGGCGCTAGTTCATTGGCCGGGATGGGTCCGTCCGCTTGCTTGGGAGACGCTTGGCGGCCTGGGACTGGCAGCATGGGACTTTCTGCGCCGCCTCTCGAAGCTTTGTTTGCGACAGGGGCATGAGGGGGCGTCTCCAAACGACCTGGCGACCTCAATGAGTCGGTTGGTGGCCTTCCTCGCCCAGCGCCTCTTGCAGGCGTCCGCCGCCAGTGCGTTGTCATCCCGCGCATGCGTCACTCACAGCCAGCCCGGCCGTATGTGGAGCTCCGGCATGACTTGCAACAGCGCCCGCCTCCTCCATGGCTCCAGGGCCCGGTGGCTCTTTCTGTCCTCTGCTACATGGAGCCAAAGACACCCGAGTGTTACAGTCCTGGCCACAGGGCCTAGCCCGTTAACCCTGCTCTCGCTGTTCTGTGGATGTGGTCTGTACCATATCTTGTTTGTGGTGGCGCGCAGGACATTGGCATCATCCCCACAATGTGCCATAAAAGTCGCTTTCGAAAAGAAAAGAAAAGAAAAGAAAGAAAAAAAAAACGGCTCTCTGGAGAATTGTGCCAGAGTTATTTGCCTTGTGCAAGTAATTCTAAACCTGCAATAGAACACGTCAGGAAAGTCAGGAAAGTCTAGATATTGCCCACAAATTAGTACTTGCACACTGTGGCTTTTGATTGTAGGAGGAATTCTAACTGCTGAAACACTGGAAAGCTGGATTGAAGCCATGCCAGACAAGCGGCGCATTCAGGGCGCTCCCAAAATCAGAACAAGCCCTATGGCTGCAGAGGAACTGTCCTCTGACTCTTTCACAGGCAAGGTTGTAGCCAAGAGTCCAGGGACAATCTGCGACAGAGGTTGACACTAACACCCTTGTCTACATCTTGCACCGGCTGCAAACGTGCAGTTTTTCCGTGTTGGTTGTGGCAGTAACGTGAAGAGGACGACAGGTTAAAGCTTGGGTCAGCCCAGCACGGCCTGCAGAATCTTCTTGCGAGGACCCTGCATTCACCACTCAACAGACAGCACCACAACCACGACAACCACAAACAACCACAACCACCACCACCACCACCACCACCACCACAACAACCACCAAGACAACCACCACAACAGCCACCGAGACAACCACCACAACCACCACAACAGCCATCAAGACAACCACCACAACCACCACAACAGCCATCAAGACAACCACCACAACCACCACAACAGCCATCAAGACAACCACCACAACCACCACAACAGCCACCGAGACAACCACCACAACCACCACAACAGCCATCAAGACAACCACCACAACCACCAAAACCGCCATGAGAACATGTCAACAAGTGAGTGGACCAGACAGGCAGCGATGTGCCGCTGGCTGCTTCGGACCATCATGAGAGAGATACAGGTGCTTAAAAAAGAGAAACCTCCATCATGGCACGCGGGTGAAAAGTGACATGGTGTGTGAGTAAGGGTGAGTTTGGATTACTCAGCAGAGGCCCTTGCGGTTGCAGAACACTGCAAACGGGACCGTCGAAGTCCAGTGCACGTGGTTCTCTGCGGACAGATGCTTTGGCTATGACCAAGGGTGGGAGTCCGACCGCATTGACTCGCAGCCACGTTGACTGCTGGTCTGGTCGATCACATTCCTCGGAGTACCGGTCGACCGAATCGCAGAAAAGGGCGTCATTTAGCGGTCAAATCACAGAAATCCAAGACCGTGAGGCCCAATGCTGAGAAATCCAAACTTACCCCAAGTTTGTCCAGGGCACACCTGCTGACATCTGTCGTGAGTGATGGGTGTGACAACGAATCACTTGCTGAAGAAAGCCCATGCTGGCTTTGCCTAGGGAGCGGGCTGAGAAAGGTGCATTGGGCAATGCCAAATCCCCAACCTGGAAGGGGTGGCCACAGCATTAGATTGCCAGCAGCGAGACCATGGGACCATGAGGCAGCTGCTGACGGCTACCGTCAGCAGCTGCCTCTTTACCAGCACAAGAAGAGACAGGCGAGATGGTCCAGGCCGGGTGGCAGATGGCAGCACCCTGCAGCTCCATCATCGTTGATTGGTTCAGAAGTCGTGATGTTGAGCACGTGGCTAGCTCCAACCCATCGCTTCGAGAAACAAAGATAGAGCTCTTTTGCAACTATGAACCTCTTTCCCAGCTGTCAGACGCAAACAATCTGCGGAAAGGAGCCACACCCGTTCTGTCGCTCCATTCCAACCAAAACCCATGCCATTGCTCCACTCCAAACCACGCCCATACTACCGCTCCAATCCAACCCCTTCTATCGCTCCACTCCAAGATCAACCACGCTTACCATGGGGATGCCAACAACGCTCACCATGGGGATGCCAACCACACTCACCATCGGGATGCCAAGTTCTTTCAAATCCTCCTCTGTCATCTGCCGCAGTGTCACCATGTCAATCTGCGCCGATGGCCCAATAACAACAGCAGCAACAGCAGCAGCAACGGCAGCAGCAACGGCAGCAGTAACGGCGGAAGCAGCAGCAGCAGTAGCAGCAGCAGCAGCAGCAGCAGCAGCAGGAGCAGCAGCAGCAGCAGGAGGAGGAGGAGGAGGAGGAGGAGGAGGAGG
>SZWC01006374.1:0-22737 GCA_023375785.1 Penium margaritaceum | reverse complement strand
GGAAGCACTCTGGGTACCTGAAGGTCTGGGTACCGTTGCTCTCGGTAAAGCTTTCGGCTTCCTCCACAAGCGCGGTAAACTCACTCAAGTAGGCCTCAAACGAGTTACCTAGCTGCCTGAAGTCCTTGATTTTGTGGAAGGCGCACTACACCTCCTCACGCTGGGTACACTTCTTACGCATGATTGCGAAGAAGGCTTCCCAAGACATGGGCTGCCACTCAAGGTGAGGCCTTTGCACACTCCACTCCTTGACCACGTACTTGAAGAGCTTGTCTTCAAGCCGCGTCGTGGCAAGGTCGTCCCACTGATTGAGTGGAGCCTTGTGGATGCGTAGGACGTGCTCTATGCGGTTCAGCCAGTCGATCAGCTTTACACCTTTCCGGAAGATCTCCACACTGTGGACGAAGGACGTGTTCATGATCGGCCTCGAGGTCATCGAGGCAGGCGGGTCCTCGCTGCCACTGGCGGTGGCATCACCTGTGGTACGCTGCGACTACTGCTGTTTGCACCAAAGTCATGTTGTGCAACGCCTTGCCGAGGTCGTCGCACTGACAGCTTGCCTTGAGAGCAGTGAGGCGCTGCAGCTGGCGGTCACGGTAAAAGTCCGTGATGCTCTTCTCGACGTGGGCCAGCAGGTTGGCGAATGCGAAATTTAGCTCCGATGTTGTCAGAGCATCGATGATAGCCTTAAAGGCCTTGCGTTGTCCGTACACCTTAACGAAGGCTGCACATGGATCTTGGGATCCGCGGTAACTACCCACGGATACCGAATCCAGAACCGGATTCGCGGTTTCGGATGTAGGTTCCAGGATCCGTCTCGTATCCCCCGATCCAAACGGATCCTTTGGGAGGGGGGGGCAGGAAAACCCTGCGACATGGCCTGCTCATGTGAGTTATGGTTAATCACCCTAAATTCATACACTCGACAATTGGTGTATCAAAAAGTGTATTCTTGTGTGCAAACAATTTTCAGAAATCATTAACATCAATATATGTCACTTGAGTCCAGACATACATTCCTTATATGAGGTGTTACTCACCATTGATTATATGTACTATGTACTAGTTTTTGTTACAAGTCCATGTTCACTAATATGTCCACTTCCCAATACACTTGTCAATACACAGTTTTAGGGGTGATGTGATTGGTCATCTATGGCTCATGTCTCCTGTGGAACCGTGGAACTCGTTCTTTTGAACTCGAACATTCAAATTTTGCGATTCGCCTGTGAACCTGGACTTGGCGCGAACAATCTCCAAACATGTAGTTGACAGGTTTGACAGCTTCAGAAATGTCAAACCTGTCTGTTCTCTTCCACGCTGGAACGACATGTTGTTTTTCTACTGGTCTGCTACCCTACAAATTTCACCAGACCTAGCACTTCCATCCGAAGATATCGGTGACTCTCTAACCCTACCCATCGATGCAAACGTGGACCATCTCATCTGAAATCTATGGCTTCATGCAGCTCGGTCCACATACATCGTCCGAGGCTACACACTAGGTACCATCGCCTGTGGCATGCCTCGGTCGACGTTGTCCTCCGTCAGCGATTAACAGCAGTGTCCGTTGTTACTGCTCTTGTTAGTTCGTCTCCACTCCACCCGACGCCTGTCACCATGGAAGATACCGACTCCACCCCACCCGAGGACCCGCATCATCCCCATGAGGAGGACGAGGACGAAGATGGGGACGATGAGGAAGACGTTGCTGTTGGAGAGAAGCGCAAACGTTGTAGCAACGACTCTTTCATATGGGGCTCGTTCAAGAAGTTGGGCAACGGCCGCGCCATGTGCCTGTACTACACCAAGACTGCGGCCGAGCTTGTCACTCTCTCCGCCAAGAATGGCACTACCGGGGCCCTGTGGAACCACATGTGCCTCATCCACCGGGAGAAGTGGCGCCACCTGAAGGCCTTAGTCGCAGCTGTGAAGCTCCAAGAAGCCAGAAATGCAGTGGCAGCAGCTGATGGTGGTGCACCGGCCGCGGGAGAGAATCCCGAGGACGCCCCGATTGCCCGTGGAGTCGTCGACGTTGGCTATACCTTTATCTGGAAGTTTTTTCACAACCTTCTGTGGAAACATGCCGTGGACAAGAGCCTTTTGTTCTTGTCCATGAAGAGTTTCTGGCTCATGCGGGCCTTTGTCCACTGCAACCCAGCGGAAGCAGTTGTTGGCCGCATGACGATTACGCGCAACATCAAGATTGGCGCCCGAGCCTACCGCGAGCGTATCAAGAAGCATCTGCTGGAGGTGAAGTCCGCCATCTCCTTCACCAACGACGGGTGGAAGGCAGACAACAACGTGAAATATATGGGAGTCACCGCGCACTAGACAACGAGGGCTACAACGTGCACGCCATGGCCCTTGCCTTCCTCGCAATCAAGGGTGGCGCCACAGCCGAGAACATCTTCACGCTACTGAAGACGTCTTTGCAGCAGTGGTCCTTGTGGGACCGGATTTTCTGCATCACCATGGACAACGAGTCCACCAACGACTCCCTGGTGGACAAGTTCATGGTGCCGAGCAACCACAGCTTCAACAAGGCCGGACATATTCGTTGCCTTGGTCATGTTATGAACCTGGCTGTCGGCGACCTGCTGAAGCAGCCTCGAGTGGTGTAGTTCATCCAGCAGGTCCGCGCCATCGCCGTCTTCGTCACGCGCACTCCAACCCGCGAGGAGTCCTTGCAGGTAGTCATTGAAGCAGCGGGGCTCCAGAACAAGTCTTTCCACCTGGACGCGGAGACCCGGTGGAACAATGTCCTTGACATGATTGAGCGTGTCATTGCTGTCAAATCTGTGCTTGACACGTGGCTGGACGGCTATGGCAGGGATGGCGCACACCTGAAGCCGACGTTTGAAGACTGGGAGCTCATCGCCTTGGTGACGGTCATCCTAAAGCCCTACAAGGGCTTCACGAAGGACATCTCTGGCTCCTCATATCCCACCCGGTCGCTGGTCATCCCATTTTACTCATCTCTGCTTGACAAGATGCAGGCCTAGGTTGTGAAGGCTGTGGCTGCAGAGCGCAAGAGTAAGCGGCGTGGAGCTGCGGGCCAGTTGGACTGCAAGGAGCAGCTGCTCCTGGAGCTGAAGCCAGGCCTGGCGGCTAGCATTGCCAAGCTTGACAAGTATGCCAAGTTGTGTACCGAGCGCCACGTATTGGCCATAGCACTCGATCCACGTTTCGGGGTGCGCTACTACCCTAACGTACATCCAAAGGACGGCGTTGCATCACCTGCTGAGCTGCAGGTCAAAGTTGTGGAGCTATTGAGGCCCTACAACGAGCGGGTGCAGCTGTGCCAGGCTGCCGAGGAGGCTGTAGCAGAGATTTGCGCGACCAACGTCGTCACCTCGGCAATCAATAACGGCGGATGTCCTCGGGCAACACAGTCAGCCAGTGCAGCTGCCTCCAGCACGTCAATAGTTACTCAAGGTTTGTTACACAGCTTTTGTTGTCATTACATGAGTTCAGTTCACTTGAGTCAAGGCCTCTTCACATAGTCTTTCGTGTTTTATGTGTCCTGCAGCGGCAACGCTAGTGGCAGCAGGAACGCCACCAACGTAGCCACGCCGAAGCTTCAGGCTCCAGACTGAGGGAGACGTTATAGAGGCTGCTCTAGAAGATGTGGGGGCCGACATGTTTGCAGAACCAGAGGCCCCTGCACAGGCTCAGACTGCTCCCTCCACTCTAGAGGTAGAGGTGGACAATTGGGCCAAGGACGAGAAGAAACCACGAGAGTGTAAAATCTTGCACTACTTGTGCAAGACGAAGTACCCCACTTTCCACCTCGCGACCCTTGACCATCTTGTAGTTCCGGCAACCAGTACTCCATCAGAGTGTGTGTTCTCTCTTGGATGCCACATCATTACTGACTTCCGTCAGTCGCTCGTCGACCTTACAAAGGAGAACCTGATGCACCTGAATTCATGGATCAACGACCTTACTTTACTCAAATACCCGGTTGTACCGACTGGGGAGGTTGCCCCGGGGCTAGAGGCCGAAGAAGCTTGGGTAAATGAGCGTCGTCGTGCAGGTCCTGCTTTTGAGGAGTTTTCGGAAGAAGAAGAGGGTGAAGATGAGGGGGCAGAAGATGGTGCAGAGGATGGTGCAGATGGGGTTGCAGATAGGGGGGAGGAGGGTTAGGGAGCATGAAGGAGGGAGGGGGTAGACTTGGGCTTACCATTAGAGATGAAATGCAAGTCACTGTTTGTGAACAATGGAATATGCAGTGTGTGCGTCATTCCATGTGTTTTCATGTACTATTTGGCTTAGGTTGAATTGTATGTGACTGTTTTTGACAATGTCTCCACATAGTCAATTTGACATAATGGATGTTGCACTAACAAGTGTTGAAAAGCACATGAAAAACATTGGATCCGTTTCATGGAACCGAAGATCCGGATGCAGGATCCGTGAATCCACGGATCCGCGAATACCAGGATCCGTCATCCCGGTTCCGGATCCTATCCGTGGATCCGTCCTGCGGATCCGGATCCATCTCAAGATCCGCGGATAGGAACCGTGTGTAGCCTTAACTTTTACCCACTATAGGAGAGTACGCTTCGCGTAGACACCTTCAAGGAATCTCACCTTTGCAAGAAGGCTATCGTCTGCGACGACGCTCGCCTGGGCATGGGTTTGCCCCATCGAAGCCACATCGTGGGAAGGGGGGCCTGTCCTCACTCCGCCGCGTAGTAGTGTGTTCCCACCGTCGGTGGTGATCTTGAGTCGACCCGCTGTCTTGGCAGCCAACTCGACAAGCCTGCGGTGGTCATCGCAAATTGCCTTCATGGCGACGTCGTCCGGATCGTTCTTGTGGGAACTTCCCGCATGGCTGCTTTCGGCGTCTTTGCTGCTCTCGGTAGCCTTGCTGCTACGCAACTTCAGGGGATGCGGCGAGGGCCTTGCCCTTCTTGAGCGATCGGCTCGAGTTCGCCGCACGACGATGGAGATGATCGCGATCCTCGTTGCCTTCGCCATCATCGGCATCGTGCTCTTAGTCAAGGACCACCCCTGGGTGGTCTTTCTCGAGCGCGTCGTCCGTTGTGTGGGGTTCACTCACATGCACGTTGACGTGCTCGTCGAGCACGTTTTCGGCTTCCGTACGCTTCTCGGTATCATCGAGGTTTGCGCCGGTTGCCTTTGGCGACACGGTTGCCTTTGGTTTGGTAACCGTGCTTTCGGCTGTGGCTCCCAAAATTTGGAGTCCACCGAGGGCGTGTGGTGAGACCGTCACCACCTTGCCCTTGTTGGTCTTTGACGGTCCGGCACTTGCCATCTCGTCGCCCGTGTAACTAGCATGTGAAGATCGTTGTGAGGATCACCCCACAACTTTGAGGAGGAACTGCCTCCTAAAATCTCGCTCTCATGGTCGGTGAGGCAATTTTAAATTTAATTTCTATTTTCCTAGGCGGCTATGTTGGCACAAGGGTGTGGATTTTGAAAACTAGTCTTCCTAAGCTGTGACTTACGGCAGTTGGAAGCTACTAGAATCTAGGGAAAAAAATAGAATTCAAGGAAATGACAAACAAAATGTGATTGCCGCTCACAAAACAAGGAAAAACAATGAGAAAGGAGTTATAGTGAGTCCTCGTAACTCCTTCACTCCCTCTCCTAACTTCTTGTCCTCCCCTTGTCTTCTTGTCTTCCTTGGCCTCCTCTTGAGTCTTCTTTACGCGTCTCACACACCTTGACAGCGTCTTCCTTGAGTTGGCGGTGTTGGGGAAGCCGCAAAAAACTTCGAGGTGTTTCCCCCCTCTTTTTAGGGTACTCTCAGGTTGTGAGGACTCCTAGCCATGAGAAGAAACGCTTTCCCAATTTTTGGATGAAGGAGGGGGGAAGGGAACTTTGAAATAGAGGCCAATTGGTGGTTTTGGGGGGTGGGGACTCCCCACCCCGTCCAAGAAAAATCCACCTGGCTCCCTGGAGTGAAGGAGAAGCTGAAGGAAGATGGGAGAGTGAAGTAGAGCTCTTCAAGAGCTTTCCAACACACTTTTTGGTGCTTGGAACGGATGAGAATGGACGCCATAGTTTATTCTGACATTTCTGCCACTGCTTGTAGCTGCTGGCAACGTTTTATGTATGACTTAGACGCCGTTTCCGTTGAGCCCTTGGTCGCGAGGATCGTTTGCCTCTAGCTCCTGCTCTGAAGTCATCGTCGGAGTTCGCAGAATGGCGTTCTCGGTCCACATCAGGGCTTTACCTCCTTCGTAGGACTGAGGGACAATTGTCATCAACGACCCAGAGCAGGGAGACTCAAATGTTTCGAGTCACCGAAGGCCCATTTCTGTTTTTAGCCTTACCCCTGGTTTTGGGACCCAAACCGTGGGTTTTGACCTCAAACTCATGGGCTCGCACGGGTTATTCCGTTACTTTACGTAAAAGTTCTCAAAAACGAACTTTTATTTACGTTTTTGAAGTTCTGGCACGAAATCGTCGCATGCGAGGCACGCTGACAATTTCGCGCCAGGATCTCTCGCCACTCGTCCCTCGTCCTCCTCCCTCGTCCTCGCTCGCTCGCTTGCAAGGAGGGTGAACAGGGGCAAGGGCACGAGGCCACAAGGGCTCTCCCTCGAGTCCCTGGTAGCCCCTCAGCCATCGATCGGACTAAGGCCGCGATCGGCGGCTGGCGGCTGGCCGGCTGGTCGCCGGCCGCCGGCCGTCCAGCCGGCCGGCAGCAAGCTCGCTGGCGACCAGCAAAATGCTGGCCGTCAGCCAGCCCTCGCTGATGCGAGGGGTGGTGCGCAACCACCCCTCGTTTCAACGAGGAGGGAGGGCCGAACCGGCCCTCCCCCTACATCCGATGAGAAGTGTCGAAATGATCGAACATACATATACTAGTGTCGAGTTACGAATGAGGCATAGTTTGGGTCATTTGATCGATTGTCCAGTGACGCGTGTCGATTTGCATTGTGAGTGGTTGGATTCGAGAAGCTCCGTTGAGCAATCGGTGTTACACCGACTGGAGCGCAGATGAATTACACCGAACGGAGAGTAGATTGTGAACACGTAAAAGTTGTGAGGTAAAGAATGATTAAGAATTTGAGACTCTTGAGCAATTTATAAGTAACAGTAAGTGTACTTTGATGAAAAGTGTCAAAATGATCAAACATATACATAAAACGGTCGAGTTATGAATGAAGCATAGTCGGGCTCGTTGGGTCGATTGACGAGCGACGTGTGCGGAGTGACGCCGTGAGTGGTCGGATTCAAGAAGGTCCGTCGAGAAGTAGGGGGTCTTGGAGAATCAACGATGAAGATGCAAGGTGCATCTTTATAAATGCAGATTTGTCGTGATGCGTCGAGAAGTTGACCGTAAGGTCGTGACACTTTTTTTTGTAGGTTCGCAAAAGTGGTCGAAGCTATTGGAAGGTTTGGGAGTATCCATTAAGGGTGTTTGTCCTCGACCGTGAAAGTGAATATTCCGGTTCTTGCAACGAGATGGGTTGTTTGTGTAATAAGAGAAATTCCCACTCGAGAAGATGAGGGACTCATGTACGTCTGGTGTGTAACACTTTAGCCACAACGTCTCGGCGCACGTGCACATGTGGCCCAGAGACGGTGGTAGTTGCCGTTGATGAGATTATCGACGTCTCGGAGGTTATCGTAAGGTTCCCAACTGTTGTGTGCGGTGTCGTATCCATGCCACTTGAGGAGATATTCTGTTGTGTTGCCTCGTTGTTGATGGCCGAGGATGTCCTCCATGACGCACTCTGTGTCTTCTTCCACTTGAACGGGAGGCGGAGGAGGGACGTCTCTGCCAGGGAAGTTTTCTCTAGGATCTCCGTAGTGCTTGAGCCTGCTGACATAGAACACCGGATGAACGTGCAGAATGTTGGGGAGTTTGAGTCTTGGAACCACAGGGGTTTGCATGCACTCCACCTCAAACGGTGGCAACCATTGGGGTTTGAGGTTTGAAGAGTCGGATCCTCGGAGCTTGATGTTTGCCGAGCTGAGGGGGACTTTGTCACCAGCGGCAAAGATATCATCGCTACGATGTCAGTCCGTTGCTCGCTTCATCGCTGCATGTGTCATTGGGAGGGTCTGCCGTATTTCCTCCCAAACAGTGGTGAAGTCTCGACGTTGAACGTCGACCGAAGGAATGTTGCTGTAACTTTGTAGTCCAGTTGGTGTGGCGGGAAGTTTTCCATACACCACTTCAAATGGGGTTTTACCTATTGTAGTAGAAACTCCCGAATTATATGCGATTTTGACGGTCGGGAGTTTTTGCGCCCAATCCGTCCCATGAGGTTCGCATAGCGTTTGGAGCAGTTGTTCGAGGGTCTGATTTGTTTGCTTGGTTTGACTGTCACTTTTGAGGATGAAACGCCATTGAATGTTGAATTCTGCTGCGGTAGCAAGTCATCAGTTCAAGCCAAAAACGATTGGTAAATCGACGGTCTCTGTCGCTCGTGATGGTCTTCAGTATGCCATGCAACCGTATAATGTTGTTTAGAAAAGGAAATTTTGTTCCTTCGGCGTTGACGATGGTCGTTTTCAGGATGGATTGGGGCATTCTGGAAAACCTATCAACGACCACAAGTATTGCGTCATATCCCTCGGATGTGACCGATAATCCCATGACGAAGTCCATGAGAATGTTTGCCCATGGTTCCGTCAGAATAGGGAGCGGCTGTAGAAGTCCGGGTGCCTTTGTGCTGTTGAATATGTTTGCCCCTTGTTCAGTCTTGTACGACGGATCAGGAATGCTCTGCCCCTTGTGGAGGTATGACCCCTGGATTTGTTGTAGGGTGAGTCAACAATGCTCTCTCTCATGTGAGATATGACCTGTGAGTACACCGTGTAGGTGAGTGGTTAACTTGGCCATTTTGTTGATTTGGCCAAGTGAGAGGTCATGAGTTCGATCCTGGCCCCATGCATATCTTGTTTGCTGTGGAAGCTTCCAAGAACGAAAGTCCGTAGCTTCTTGGACGCTACATGGTTGGCCTGTCACCTTGACACTAGGATGCTTATGTGTCAAGCCCAGAGTGCAAGTCCATTGGTGACGTGGCTGGTTCAGGCCACTTCCCAGGAATGTGCCTTTGAGTTCCAGGAATGGACAGACAGGAAGGACTTGTCTTGCATGCTGATCAATGAACCCTTGCTTGATGCTCTCTTGCATATTGACGACTTGAGCTCTTCTTGAGATGTAATGCTAAGGTGTTAGTACTCTTGAAGGTGAAGTGTATGCCTGATAAAGTTTGGGGTGCATGACACATACCTGCAAAGGAAGAAGGTGTAAAAACCTTTGTGAGCTTTTCGAATTCGCGGCTTCTCTGCCGGAGGTGGTTAGCTCAGTAGCTAACATGTGCGAAGAGATTTCTGTTGCTGACATGTGTCGCAACTTTTACAGAAGTTGGCCACGTCGGATTGCATCTTGTCCCACCAATACTTTTTCGAAAGCCTCTTCAGCCTCTTATCCTCTCTGAAGTGTCCTCATGGACCTGTGTCATGGCATTCCTCAACCAGCATTCGGCGAAGTTCGTTGTTTGGAGGAAGGACCACTTGGCGAGTGAAGCGTTGTCGCCAGAAAGGTGCGTCGAACCAAAATTTGGTTTTATCATATCGCCGTGCTGGTCGTAGCCTCGTGCAAACAATCGCTTGAGGTATGGGTCTTGCTGTAGTTGTAGGGTTGCCAAGTCGGCCACTAAATCTGGTCAGCGGCTGAGTGTGTCCGCTGGGTTTGTTTTCACTGGCCAGTACTTGATTTTGTAGTCAAACCTGGACTCAAGGAACTCCATCCATCGGGTTTGACGTCGGCTGAGATGTGGCCGTGTGTTCAAATGTTTTAGCACGTGGTGGTTGGTGCGCACGATGCATCGGTGCCACACCAGGTAGCATCGCCACGTCTTGAACGCGTGCAAAACCGCCAGTATCTACTTTCCATGGACCACGTAGTTGGGTTCCGGTACTTGTAGTTTTTGAGACATGTAGGCAGCCAGTTGTTTCCCATTGCCATGGTCTTGTAGAAGAACCGCACCAATAGCTTGGTCTGATGCATCTATAGCCATGATGTAGTTGACCATTGGATCGGCTAATCCTATGGTTGGTACCGAGCAGAGCATTCTGCAAAGTGGTAAACGCTTCTTGTTCGCTGTCTCCCCACTGCCACTCGGTTTCTTTTCGAGTGAGGTCAGAAAGCGGCACTGAAACTCAGCGGAAAGTGGCGCTGAAACTCAGCGGAAAGAATCGCTGAAACTTAGCGTCGCCCTAACCGCTAGAGGAGCAACAGGGACACGGGCGCATACTGTGCGAACAACATCATACAACTAGTCGACCTAGATTGATTCGTATGGAAGAACATAGTAGGCCCACGAGCCCTAACCATGTGCACAAATGCAGAAACTAAGCTCCCAGCTTCGATACTATTTGCTGGCCTCAAGCGGCAGGGGTGGGGTCTCAAAGTCCTTTTGCTTGCGACCGGCACCCAGAGTGGGACCAAGGACTGAGGAAACTGTCTGCCGCTAGCGTTGGGTCTACTGCCACGCCAGGTAATGCGTGGCAGAAGACACGGCAGGGTTAGCGTGCCCAGGAGGGAGGAAGAGCGGAGGGGCACTCGTGTGTGTATGTGATGCCAGTGGCTGCAATGCTGCAAGTTGCTCCGTCAGTGCGGCAAGCTGTTGCTGAATGGCAACTAGTGGATCAATTGAGCCAGGGACGAAGCCCTGGGACTGTTGTTGTTACTGTTGCTCCTGCTGCTACTGCTGTTGTTGCTGGTGCTGCTGGTACTGTTGTTGCTACTGATGCTGCTGCTATTGCTACTACTACTGTTATTGCTACTATTGTTGCTGTTACTGCTGCTACTGGTGTTGTTGTTGCTGCTATTGTTGCTACTGTTGCCGCTGATACAGTTGCTGCAGCTGTTGCAAGAAAAGGGGGCTAGGGGTCCTCCTAACAAAGGAGGACCCCTCCCTAGTGGAGCTATCAGCCATAGTGTTTTGTTGGCCCCCTTGTTGCATTTTTTTGTGTGCTCCTGATGTTACCAGTGACATAAGCAGTGATGTCAGCCTAGGATAGTTGACGTTAGTAACTGCTGCTGCATGATATGTAGAGTTGCTATTGTAGATTTTTTTGTTGATGTCAGTAGTGACATCAGCTGAGAATTACTGAAGTCAGCAGCGACTGTAGCTAGAGGCGCTGCTGTGTCAGTTGTAGGGTGGCTGTTGCTGTTTCTGCAGTAGTTGCTACTGCTGCTATTGTTGGTGGTCTAGTGCTACAGTTGATGCTGCTGCTGGTCTACTTCTATAGCTGTTGCTACTGTTGTTGATGCTGCTGTTGTGGCTATTGTTGCAGCAACAGCTACTTCTATTATTGCAGTTGCTGCTGAATGAGGAGATCGTCGACGTAGACCAGAACGGCGGCGAAGGTCTGGCCTCGCGAGCTGATGAACAATGTCGGGTTAGCAGTGCTACGTAGGAGACCGTCCTGGAGGAGCGTGCGACTAATCTCCTAGTTCCAGCACCGAGGCGACTGCTTCAGGTCGTAGAGGGCCTTTCGCAGCTGCTAGACCTTCTCTGTGCCATCGTCGAAGCCTTGAGGCTGCATCATGTAGAGCTCCTCTCCCTCCAGCGAGCCATGAAGGAAAGCGTTGCATACGTCCATTTGATGCAGCTCCCACCCGTGGTGGAAAACCAGGCCGAAGAGCGCTCGGCTAGTGGAGAATCGGCCGACTGGGGCAAAACATCTGGTCGTAATCAACTCGAGGGACCTAAGCAAACCCCTTCGCTGTGAGGTGGGCCTTCTACTTGTCTAAAAACGCGTCCGGCTTCCATTTACGCCAGAAGACCCATTTGGTACTGATGGCCTTCAGACCTGGAGGGAAAGCAATGAGATCATACACGTGGTGCTGCCGGATAGCAGCGAGCTCGTCGGTACAGGTAGAATCCCAGTGTGAAACCTCGGGGGAGTCTCGGGCCTGCGCACTCACTGACGGCCTGGGTTGGAGGCTACCGCCTGGGCCATGCGTGTATCGCGGTAGAGCAAGATATGGCACTGAGTGCGTAGTGCTGGCTGAGGCGGACGGGGCTGCAGGCACGAAGGGACCAGCAGACGCAGATGGGACTGTCACTACGGAAAGGCCAGCGGACGCGACCGGAGCTGCTGGCTCGTAGGGGCCAGTGGACGGGACTGGGGTTGCCGGCTCGGAGGGGCTTGCAGACACTACCGGGGCTGCCGACCTGGAGGGGCCAGTGGACGTAGATGAGAGTGCCTACCCAGAGGGATCAGTAGACTCGGACGGGGCTGCAGACACAGAGGGGCAAGCGGACGCGACTGGGACTGCTGACCCAAAGGGACCAGTAGACTCGGACGGGGCTACCGGCGCGCAGGGGCCAGCGGACACAACTGGGGCTACCGGCTCGGAGGGACCAGCGGACAGGGCTGGGGGTGCTGGCCCTAAGGGACCAGGTGATGTGTCACCCGGAAGCGGCAGGACGGAGGAAAGACTAACCACTCTCCCACGTGACAGGAGGGACATCGACAGGCTGGAGCAAGCAAGGTGGCGTGGAAACAACTCTACAAAGAAGAGGGCATCGCAGGACTCGACGATGTAGTGCTAGGAAGGATCCCAGGAGCGTCAGGATTTGGACTGACGGGAGACACTAAGGAAGGTGCAAGGATGTCCGCGGGGGGTGAGCTTGCCGCCCTGCTGTGGGACGGGCAGCCACATAATGGCCACACAGCCCCAGACGCAAGCCGGGCGGAGGTCAGGCTGCTGACCGCACCAATGCTGGTACGACGTGGACCGGTGGGGAAGAGGGTCATGGGGAATGCGGTTCCAGACCTACGTCATGTAGGCCATGGCTTCAAAGTAGAAGCCATAGGAGAGGCCAGATTCGACCGGCATGGTGCGGACGGCGTCAGCCATGGTGCGGTTCCACCGCTCAGAGACGCCGTTCTGGGCTGGTGTATAAGGAGCCGACGTCTCGTGGTGGATACCGCGGGAGGCAAGGAAAGTCATGGTCTCTCCCATGTACTCGCCACCACGATCGGAGCAAAAGCGGCTAAGAGGCCGACCACACTCGTACTCTGCAAGGACAAGTCAGTCCTAAATGACAGGAGCAACATCGCTCTTCTGCCGAAGGCATAAGACCCAACGGTAGTGAGAGTAGTCGTCAGTGAGGGTGAGGAAGTATCATCCATGCTCCGCGACGGACTCGGTAGGGAGAGGACCCATGATATCAGAATGGACGAGGTCCAGAGGGGCGGGCGCATGGGAGAAAGACTGAGGGTATGATGACCAGTGCATCTTGCTCTGAGTGCAATCAATGCACTCTGTGGGGCACGACCAGGAGGAGTTCGGGTCAAGGCCCTTAGCCTGCTGGGTGCGGAGCATGCTATCGATGACAGCAAAGTGGACGTGGCAAAGGCGGAGGTACAAGAGATATGTTTGCTACGGTGAGAGTGTGCTGGTTACAAACACATGGCCTGTGGTCGCTGACGAGGAGGGGACGGAGGGAGAAGAGGATAGAGGAGGCACATGCCACATGTTTCCATGGGCGGTGGCATGCTAAACGACAAGACCGGATGGACGTAACGACACAGTGCCAATGCCACGTGAGTGGACAACGACCATGCTCATGTGGTCAAGGGCAGTGACGGACAAGAGGCTGAGCTCAAGACCTGGGACAAAGAGGGCATCAGTTACGAAGACATCACCGGCAGGACCACAGAAACGAATGACACCAACGCTGCGGACAGGCAATACCTGTCCAGAGTCCATCCGGACGCCGGACACATCGGCAAAGAGACCAAGCATACTGAAGGCCTCGCGAGAGGTCGTCATGTGATGCGTGGCCCCAAAGTCGATGATCCAGGTCTCGGAAGGGTCCTGGACCAGAGTAGCCACATCACTGATAGTCACATGGCAGCGGAAAAGAGACGCGGATGCGGTGGACGGCGGCGCGAACCAAGACTGCCAATCCTCAAGCCATGCGACGTCGTCACAGAGAGGGGAAAAAGAGAGCACGGGAGACGATGAAACTGACCAAAAGATAGGACACCACTGAAGCTCAGTCTTAGTCATGCATAGCAGAGCAGACGGGCAGGAGGTGACGTAACTCGCACGTCCCTGGGGAGGAGGGTGAGGCAGGCAGAGCTGGAGCGCGATGAATAGCCCTAGCTGATGCTCACGGGTGGAAGATCCGAGAGTATAGACTGAGTACAGAGTGACAATGTCGGAGCACGGATAGGAGGAGTACACCGGTGATGGAAACAACGGTGCCGACGGCTTCAGATGATGTAACTGCGGAGCTGGCACCGCCGGGACCGGTGTGGCTTTCAGAGGAGTGTAGCTGTTGGACGGGGTAGAGGGATCAGGGCCGGTTATAGCTACGGTGGTAGAGGCGAGACGGCGCTCACGCTGGCGATGCATGGTAGCGATGATGCATGCCTTGCTCGTCGGTAGCGGGCACGTGTACTACCCGTGTCCTGGCTGTCCACAATTATGGCAGACCTCGCAACCAACCCTGGACCTGGTCGGCTGCTGCTGCTACTGCTACTGCCCCTTGCTCTTCTTGCCCTTGCGCCTCTTCTTCCTTGACGACGAGGAGCTGGTGGATGTAGCTGCTACGAGGGAAGCGACGACTACGGAGGCGATGGCAAGGGAGGCAAGGACCTCTGTGTCTGGATGTGTGACTCCAGACAAGCTTCCTCAATCCTGAGGAAAAGCTCGTATGCCCAAGGCATAAGGGTACCCTGGGCCGCCATGGTGGAGAGGACGTCCTGGGTGTAGTGGACACAGACGTTGGTGTACGCGTCAGTGGCATTGTGCTTGATGGTTAGGAGCGCGGCCAAAGGGGGTGGAGCAGAGGTGCCTAGGCGACGGAGGATGTCCTCAGCCCCCTGCCAGTAAGAGGTGACCGTCTCGGTCTACCCCATGTGCACGGAGTTGAACTCCCGCAGCAGATGGCTGGTCTGAACATCGCTGAATAGGCGATGGGGACGGGTGAAAATGTGCCATGCGGCTCAAGGGTCTTGTGTCCCGCAAGTGGTGAAGTCACCAAGGAAGGGCTCTATGGCTAGGCGTGATGCCGGAGGAGAGACAAGGACGTGGGCGCGTACTGTGCGGCCGGCATCATATAGCTGTTCGACTGGGTTGAGTTGTATGGAAGAGTATAGTAGGCCCACAAGCCCTAACCCTGTGCCCAAATGCGGAAGCTAAGCTCCCAGCTTCGATACTCTTTGCCGGCCTCAAGCGGCAGGGGCAAGGTCGCAAAGTCCTTTTGCCTGCGACCGGCACCCAGAGTGGGGCCAAGGACTGAGGACACTATCTACCGCTAGTGCTGGGTCTACTGCCACGCCAAGTGATGCATGGCAAGAAACACAGTGGGGCTAGCGTGTCTAAGAGGGAGGAAAGGCAGCGGTGCAATGATGTGTGTATATGATGCCAGCGGTTGCAGTGCTGCAAGTTGCTGCATCAATGCGACAAATTGTTGCTGAATGGCGGCCAGTGGATCGGTTGAGCCGAAAAAAAATCCCTAGAACTGCAACTGTTGCTGTTGCTGCTGCTGTTGCGGGTGCTTCTGGTAATGCTGATGTCGTTGCTGCTGCTACTACTGCAATTGTTGCTGTTGCTGTTGCTGCTGCTGCTGCTACTGCTGATGTTGTTGCTGCTGCTACTGTTGCTGTTGATACAGTTGCTGCAGCTGCTACAGGAAATGGGGGCTAGGGGTCCTCGCAACCGAGGAGGACCCCTCCCTAGTGGAACAGTCAGCCATAGTATTTTGTTAGCCCCCTTGTTGCATTTTTTTTGTGTGCTGCTGATGTTAGTAGTGACGTAAGCAGTGATGTCAGCCTAGGAAGATTGAGGTTAGTAACTGCTGCTGTGTGATTTGCAGAGTTGCTACTGTAGGTTTATTTATTTTTTTGGTGACTTCAGCAGTGACGTCAGTTCAGAATTACTGAAGTCAGCAGCGATTGTAGCTGGAGCCGTTGGTAGGTCAGCTGTACGATGGCTGTTGCTATTGCTGTAGTTGCTGTTGCTACTACTGTTGGTGGTCTGTTGCTACAGTTGCTGCTGCCGCTGCTGGTCTACTGCTATAGCTGCTACTCCTGCTGTTGTTGCTGCTGTTGCTATTGCTGCAGCTGTTGTTGTAGCAACAGCTACTGCTACTGTTGTGGTTGCTGCTGTTGCTGCAACTTTTGCTGCTACTACGGTTGCTACTACAGTGGCAGTTGCTGCTGCTGTTGAGCTGGTGCGTGCTGCTGCGGCTGGTGTGGCTTCTGTAACGGCTTTGGTGGTAGTTGCAGGCGCTACAGAGCCACCTGTGGGATGGGGGATTTTTTTCCTTCTTTTTTCTCTTTGTCGTCACTATGAGCTCGCTCCTCGGTGCGAGCAGCGAGCTCGCTACTCGCTGATCGCAGCTTGCTGCGGGGAACGAGCAGCGAATTCACTACTTTTAGCTCGCTATTCGCTACGGGCAGCGAGCAGATGTTGTTGCTACGAGTTGTAGTTGCTTCTGGTACGAGCTGCAGGTGCTGCGAGCTGCTGGTGGTGGTTGTTGCAGGCTGCTGCTGGCTGTTTCTCGCTTCTGCTACAGCTGCAGCCGGCTGTTGTTGCTGCTGGCTGCTGCTAAGCACTACTGTTGCGGTGAACTGCTACTGCTGGCTACTGCTGCTGCTTGATGTTGGGAGTTGTTGTTGTTGTAAGCTGCCGCGAGCTGCTGTTGTTGCCAGTTGCTGCTGCTGCGCACACCTACTGCCGGCTGCTACTGCCAGTGCTCGCTGCTGTTGTAAGCTGCTACTGCTGCTGCTGCTATTGCAGCGTGCAGCACGCTCACATTTGGTTGACGTCGCGACGTGCGTTGTTGTCGTGGTGCCTGGTGTCGCTGGCCGCTCACCTCCTCGTGTCACGCGTGGGGGATCAGTGCTGCCGGAGAAATCTAGCAGCATTTCCCATGACCCACTGGCCATGGGGAAACTTTTGGCGCCGCCACCAGGTAGTCAATGCTGCCAGAAAAAATCTGGCAGCATTTCCCCTGGACTGGCGCGTATCGGGGTCCTTCGGCGTTGTCTGGCATCTGTACGCCACTCTTCTGCTGCTGCTGCTGCGCTGTGGCTCTGGTACCAAGCTAGAATTCCTAGGCAGCAAGTTGGGCCACTAGCGTTGTTGATGCAGTGTGCGGGCTTCCACGCTCGTTGCTTAGTCTGCTGCCCCCTTAGTCTGCCGCTCTAGAGTCAAAGTCTGAGTGCTCTGGGTTTGTTAGAGAGAAACGTGTATGCCTGTGTTAGTGCCAGAAAGCAGCTGAAAATTGGAAGTAACTGATTAGGAATGAAGAATAAGACACAATGGGAGATCCCTCCAAGAACTAGCCTCCCCTAGCTCTCTAGAGCTTGTTACTGAGTTCACCAGCCAATCAGAAAATAACTCCATTTTTAGGTTGGCAGGTTTTCTCGGTGAGCCTTGCTAGTCGGCCGACAGCTCAAAACCCGAGCGTCATCCGTTTTGATTGAAAACTGGACCATACCATAATACCAACGCTACAAATGCAGTCGTGCGGTCAACATCAGCTAGAAAAATAGTAGTAAGGAATTGTGGTTGCCCAAACCCAGGCAGCACCTACACTAGTCACTGGTGACAACAGTGACACGCTAGCATGAGGTTTGGATCCAAAGAAAAGCAGGACGTTGCAGACGCAATGGTATGGTTAGTTCCAGCACTGGACACATGCAGAAAATATCCGCAATGGCAGTGACCGCCGACGGCCCAATCGACGAGGAGGCCTGCCAATGGAGCTAAGCACCTCGCCAGTGGGAGGAGGCTCCAGCAAACTAGGCGTAGTCCTCAACGTGCGTCGGCTCCACTAGATGACACTCAAGCAGTGTCGAGTCTCGCCGTTAGTCATCTGCACGCTGATGTACACAAGCCGAGAGGACACAACAGAGCACAATGAGAGATGTGAGAAAAAACCAACACTTTGCCGGTAGGGATGTCCCCTCCCCACACGTTCAAGTGGACGCGGGTACATAATATATCATCAAGGACATCATCGGCTATCGCCGACGTCGCAGAATGATAGAACATCTTGTCAAGTGGCCAGAATAGACCGATGTGAAGAGCAGTTGAGAACCCAACGACAACCTTGGAGATTTCGATCATGTAATCCACGGCTATCACCGCCGCCACCGGGCCACACCTCCATGCGCACCGGAACGTCGCGGCTAAAGGGGAGCGGGGGGGGGGGGGGGGGGGGGGAGTTTTATGTACTAGATGTACAAGAGTCCATTGTATTTTTGAGTGGGCATTTTTGCTATCACACAAAGAGCCCAGTGCACTGCGAGACCTCGATGTTTACTTCGACAGTTTAGGGCAAATTGGCCAATTGCCCTCGCCTCCAGTGAACCTTCTGGAAAATTGTAAAAAGTTTGACCACTCTTGCGAAGGCACGATAGGAGTTGTATGAGCTTTCGGTCGACTTCTCGACGCACTGAGACGAATCTAGATTTATGAAAATGCATCTCACATGTTCACTAGTGATTCTGGAAGCCCCTCGATTCTTCAGTGCACCTTTTTCAACCCGACCTCTCACGACGCGACTCCACATGCGTCGCTCGACAATTGACCCAATGATCCTGACAATGTCTCATTCGTAACTCGATACTTAGATACATATGTTGTATCATTTCCAAACTTGTCATTGAAGTACACTTATCGCTAAACATAAATTGCTCAAGTGTCCCAAGTTCTAAGTCTTGCTATGTCTCGCAACTTCTACTTGTTCACTTTGTACGCTCCATTCGACATAACACATACCATGCGGACATGCTGCTTTTTCTTGTTGTTGGTGGCTAAAACTAGAGCACTATAAATTTTGCGCAAATGGGAGTCTTGTTATTACGAAGGCCAGGTTAGGTGATATTTTTCTTCTGATTGCCAGGTAGAGCTCGCACACATACAAATTTAATGGGTAATTCCTTTGTATGAAGTCTTGTGCTTTTCCGTTAGTTTCTAACAAAAGATTACTTGTCTTACAAAATTAAAGTGTTGACGCTCACGTCCATCGGGTAGCCGGTGCCGACTGTCATCCATGACCAGAACGATCGTGAAAGTCAAGCCGCCAAGACTATGAAGACCGTTAGTCATAAACATGTACTTGAATTGAAAAACAAGGAGAGATGTAATTGTCGATATGCCAGCGTCTAGCAGCGTAGGTCGTGAAAATAATCATATCTGAAAATGGATGAAGGCAAAATATTTCGCCGCCATACCTCCCAGCCCGCGAAGCTACCTCTTCCTAAGCGAAATTGATCAGCAGGTCTGGTCACATGCGGAGAGCAATTTCATGCATATGCGCAAACCCGAGGTAAAGGCCACTGAAATATTTTCTACATGGGCGGATATGCGCGACGCCAGTCCACTCGGGGTAACAAACCATCCATCGTTGACTCTCCCAGTTGCAACCGGATATCCGGCCACTGAAGACTTTCACGAAATAGTTTTTTTACTGTGCGAGAAATTTTGGAGACAACTCCGCCAGCGTTGAAAGGGAACCTCCCATGCCCCGCTACCGCGGGACCTGGGAGGTGCCCGTAACTTCATAAAACCTCAAAACCTCGACTGTAACGAGGGGGGTTTCTTTGAACTCCTTTTCCTTCCTGATTTCGAGCTGGAAACCGGGTAAATGGTAAAAATACCACTAGACAACGCTGGTTAGGCACCTTAAGTAACTGGTGGCTTGCATAGGATTTCCCACGAGGGACAGTGGTGGACAAATATTCTGTTTCTATTATTTCGTTCTCTTCTCGCTACCGAGAAGTGAAACTATGTGCAACTCGCTAACCTCGCAAAGACAAGTACACAAACGTGTGCGAACAGGAGAGATAGTATAGTCAAAGGCAAGTACGTACGGAGGAACAACAGAGCCAGCTTGCAGCCGACGGGTTGACAACAGAGTTCACATATGGACAAAAACTTACTGAACACTCCCTATCCCCGCTGTCGCTACCATGGCTCAGAGACGTGGTTTACACGTAGACTTCACAATTTGACTAGAAACTTTTGAAAATCAATTACAAGTGACTACCCCCAGTGGCAATCGCTTTCATAACGCTTTCAAACTTAAATATCACATTTAGCCGCTTCCTCATGCAATTCGAGCAATGAGAACATAATTGCACTCTTTCCCCCATCCACAAGTTTCATAGTTGCATTTCACTATCTTGCATTTTCACAATCGAGTGCCGATATTCTTTCATTTGGATTTTTAACCTCAATTCATCAGTGTCAAAATAATGACTCTTCATTGCCTTCTATTGCTCGAGAACAAAAAAACTCCACATCAGTAGCCAAAAGACTATTGAATAAAAATAAAAGGAAGTTGCTCAACCCATTACATAAGCAACTTGACAACCCAAATAATAGGAATGTCATAGTTACGCACCAAGACCCTCAAGCCACAAACTATCTCACTTCTTGGAAGGTAGAAGAGAAGGAAAAATATATTGTCGACATGAAGAAGTTATAAATAATGATGAATATGGATGAACGTTCTCAAAAGAACATTTTGCAAGGTCATAAAATTTACTGCAACAATACAACAAATCAGAGCTACAAGAATTGCAAAATTTGTTTTGAGGTCGGAGGCTGTGGACTTATACCTACTCCAAATTGCTACGCTCTACATAATGGCTATGGGCGTCAAAATGGTCAACTTTCCCTACACCTCTACTAGGTGTCGCCCTCGAGAAGTGGAAAACTTTTGGATTTCACTTTTAGATAGGGGTTTATAGTCTCTTTTACGCGAGAAAAGAGATATGAAATCCAAGGAAGAAAATACATCTAACGCTCTCATACATATTCCAAGATTGACAATCCATGAACAACAACACCAAAATGAAGGTCATAATAAGAAAACTTGATGCAATATCGACATTTCTACATGTTGCATTGAAAACATAATTTGTAAAACTTAGAGAAAAACAAATCAATTCACCCCTTGTAAATCATATAACTTTAGAATGATAGTGTCATAGTCTCTTTAAGAAAACTTAAACCCATGTGAACAAGGGTGAGAGACTATTTGAAAGGATGTTTCTAAGAAGTTTGAAATGGGAAAATGTGACACCCCAATGTATTGAAAGAAAAATTTATAATCACAGCAAGTGCAAGGCCCACCACATTCTAACAAAGAATAAAAGAAATGAAGCGAAACTTCATATGGAGTAGATGAAGAGGTTGTTGCTCTGGAAATAACATCAATCATTTGGGAAACGTGCCCAGAAAAACGCTTTAGATACAAAACATATTTTTCATATGATAAAATATATAATGACGTGAAAAATCATGATCAGCCTTATAATAGGGTTGAAGCATGATTGTTAAGTCATTTGAAGATGTTTTACAACGTCAAGGAAATACAATATCGACTCTAACTCTACGCACATGAGGATATGTAGAATATTCGGCATTGGTAGAATTTGAAAAAATATATCATCAGTTGTATTCCCCTAAGGAACCTTGAAGTCGGATCCCATTGAAGATTTGACATTTTGTCATGAAATTCTAAGAATTGTACGAATAGAAATGATGAAATATTTTGAACGATATTTTTTATTTTACTTTGGAAGTTATTCTCAAAGTGCAATTTTTTTTATAAAATATTTCGCAACAAAACAATAATCGGAAGGCTTTTTAAGAGCCGTAAGAGTCGAATTTTAATAAAAAAGATGGTTTTAGATCTAAATCCTAGTCTCTCACCATATCCATGTGAATGGAACAAGAAATTTCACAAAACTCCTTCACGATTTAATTTAAGGAGATGGGAATAGTCCATATAAAGGTAAAAAAACATAAATAATGAACATAACAAAAAACTTGTTTTCATTACGAACAATGTGACTAAAATCTATTTTACGTTAGAATTAACATTTATACATTCGAATCCATCTCATTTTGAATATATATTAGTGTAAATGCGCATACAAATGTTTTATCCGTCAAATAAGTATACACATACTTAATCGTTTTAAAACATTTAACCAAAAAGTCCACATCGACATCAAAATCTCTTCTCATTTGTGTTTTTAGATTTTTCCACATCTTGGTCAAATAATTTCCATGAAAAAATCAATAATGATAAATATCAAGACATGGAATTATAAAACAAAATTTCATTCTTGAAACATTAGTCATAAAGATAGAGCTTTAGGTATTAATACAAACGTACCTACATGTACAAACATGGATAACACATGGTAAGGAAGTATACATTGGTACCTACATCGATATCCCTGAGCATATAGATGATAACATGCACAGAGATATAGATGTAGATATAAAAAACATGTCATCATAGATGTATGTATCAACATGAACATATATTGAGATATAAATACATATAGACGCACATATAAGTTTAGGTAGAGATGTAGATAGGCATAAAGACATAGATGAATATCCTTACATATATCTTTATGGATATAGATACAGATAGATGTGCATACATATACAAATCTAGATAAAGATATAGATATAGGTAAAGATAAAGATATAGATATAGATATCGATATGAATATAGGTAAATATATAGATATAGATAAAGATAAAGATATAGATATAGATATAGATATAGATATAGATATAGATATATATATATATATATAGATATATATAGAAGTATAGATATAGATATAGATATAGATATAGATATAGATATAGATATAGATATAGATATAGATATAGATATAGATATAGATATAGATATAGATATAGATATAGATATAGATATAGATATA
>SZWC01006373.1:84369-105514 GCA_023375785.1 Penium margaritaceum | reverse complement strand
ATGTATATGTATATGTATATGTATATGTATGTGTATATGTATATGTATATGTATATGTATATGTATATGTATATGTATATGTATATGTATATGTATATGTATATGTATATGTATATGTATATGTATATGTATATGTATATGTACATGTACATGTATATGTATATCTGTATGTGTATCTACATGTATATCTATATTTATACCTATGTCTATATCAATATTCATATCTATTTTTTTAAAATGTATATCTGGTTCTGCGCTATAGATATGTTAATTCAGCATTGATTGTTTTTTAGAATGTGGTTTCAACAATTTTTTTAGATGTATTTATTAGAAACTCGAAAATAGCTGCTTTCATATGACTGATTTCAACAAGCATACCATGGTGTCAACTATGTTCATTTCTAGGTTCACTTATGGCATGTGTGAATTTGTTCTCCATTTCCAGAAGCAGCGATGGGTCGAAAATGAGCATCGCACACATGGAACATGTGTGGTCGGTGGAAAGAGCATTCTTTACAAATGTTTTGAGCACACTAAACAACGTCATGCTCTGCACCGGGGACATCACTAAAGAAGAGTAACTAGCTGGCAAGTAGTGCAACAACATGCTAGAATCTAGGCTCAAACACACGAGGGAAATTAGAGCGGACGCAGGCATTCTTTACCATGGGCTCCATCTCCTTCACATACATCCAAGCATCATGATACCAGACACAAAAAGCTTCCTTGATTTCCTTCATGCCCACTTTCATACTGTCAGTGGCTTGAGTGTGCTCAACCCCCCATGCTGAAAGAAGATCTTTGAGCTTGCTCTTGAGAAGGCGGATTATTCCCACATCAGCGGGTTGTGCATTTGGTGTGAAACGTATAGGTACATACTCCATGTGCATGTATGGATACTGGTTCCATAACCACTCCTGAAACGTGCCACTTCACTACGGTTTCCATGTGTCCAGTACAAGCAGCATGTGCGCATCACCCTCCTTCATGGAGTGCGCGACGCATGCGCTTGTAGTAGGGAAATATGATGTGCTTCATCCAATCTCGTGTTGTGTTTGCTTCGCCCAGTAGTTCGTGGTCGGCTTCAAGTGCCATCTGTGATTGGTCAATTTCATCGCATGCGGACCTCGCGACAGGCTGCGACATGTCCCTCCTAAACAAATCAACTACATGGGGAGGAGGTCTCTTAACAAGGATCCGGTGAAGAGCACCGCCACCGCATGATTGTCATCTAGCCCCATGATTCCAACCACATCACTGCCACGTGGTGCGGAAGTGTTTCCAGCCGAGGGCATGAGTTGGACACCTATATGTTCAGCATTAATGACCATGAATGGCTTGATGCCAAACAGGGTCACCATGCACGCACTGTGACGATGGGAAGTGAGGAAATATTCCTCCCAATTCGCTGGAACCTTCTGTGCCATTGTTGTCCCACGCCACCATGACCACCCCTGTTTGCAACAAATGAAAGCACGGACCCACGGGCTTGAAAATCCGTTTGGCCCAAGTTTTTTCAGCTTGTCGGGGGCATGCCGTGCAATGATCCCGAGGATCTCGCGACGAATAAATTTGTTTTCCAGCGTGTAATCAGTATCGCGGGCATCATTGAAGGTCCTTTTGATTTTTGCAACGATGTCGGGGCGGTCCACCAACCATGTGCATTTTGCGCCGTGACTGTGCTTGCACTTGTAGTTGCTCACGGGCATTGAAGGAGTTACATTGACGGTTCCGATAAAAACCTCTTTGTACATCTTAAGCATCTTTTCCCTTCCTGAAACCAGCCGGACACGGTCAATGGAGGCAAAAGGTAAAAAACGCAGTAGCCGTCTAGCAATCTGAACGTATGGCATAGATGCTACACTGTTGCATAGACACTATTATGTGTTTTTTAGGCTTCGTAGATGGTGTTTAAGTGGCCCGAGCCAAACCCGTCCGTGTATTTTTGCCTCATGCAATGCACTCCAGATGAGGAAGGCTCCGTGCTGACCGTCGGCTTCGGTATCAGGAAGATGGTGAGACACTTAGTGTAGGTGATGTCATCCGATGTTTGCTCATCAGATGATAAGGACACATCATTGGTCACATCGTTGCTGCTACTTTTGTTTATGCTAATACTTCCGCTACCATGCGAGGCAGCTGGATTTTCATCATTTATGACCAAAGCTGTCGTGCAAGCATGCGTACGCAGGGGTTTCGTTGGGCTCTTGACCTGGCTGAATCCGTTTTTTGGGTAACTACCGAGAGCATTTTCCTTCTTCGCAAATGTGGATAGCTTGCATTTCACTGGAGATGAAATTGTCGGTGTAAGATGTGCTAAGCTTTTGCATCGTGCAGCCTTGATGTCCTTGAGCGGAAGTGTCAACACGGTCATGCAACTTGGTCTGGCGATCTAGCGGAGACCAAAAAACGAGCAGGATGGTTGACGATAGAGTGAGAGGAGAGTCTCTATTGTCGGATGCTACGACTACAGCGAGTACGCAACACATGCACTCATGCTAGAGGATAAGGATTCATCGACAGAGGGGGTGACTAACGTTTTGGGATGTCCGATAGGCCAACGAGGAGGAGATGGGCGCGGTGGTGGTCCGTGCCTCACTACTTGCGTTAGACGATACAAATGCTCTTCAATTGTCACTTTCTGAATGAAGCGGTCCATCCTGCGGGCGTTGATAGCAGGGACTTGTTGAAGGACAAGTGGTATTGAATGGTGCACTTAGCTAGAGAGCGCACGATGCAAACATTGTCATGCAGTCAGAAAAGGATTTTGTTGATGCGACACATTCCGGCACATCGTGACACAACGGCAATTTTTAACATTCAAATGGAAAGGGTCCTAACATGGAGAAGTGGACCACGACCAGTCGCTGAATTCAATAAGCATCGACATTGTTTCAAATAATTCAAACAAATCATCAAAATAATGGAACCTGGTGAAAATTTCAATGAATTTAACAATCAATAAATTGGTAAACTTAAAAAGATCAAGTTTAGAAAGTAGTAAGGTACATGTGCAATGGAGTCGTAGACGGTCGTGTCACTGGGGGATCTGAACGAGCTTCTAAAGGGGGTGGTTCTGAACAGCCGAGGAAACGAGGCCATGTCAGAGGCTACCTGCCACAACAGCATCCCTGTGCGGTCCAGGTGAACCTGGTTCTGCCATGTGGCATGCCCCAGTAGCTGCTAATGCCGCGTTTGAAGCCCTTCTACATAACTGGCCCTGTTTTCAGAGTATCAGGCGTTATTTGATAAGTGGATGGTATCCACAGGTAGCCCTTGGCGAGGGTTACAAGTAAACACCACTCCGGTAGTGCCACGTGGAAAACAGAGGGAGAAAAGAGACAAAACAGTGGCAGAATTTGATTTCAGCAAATGTGTCGGGCCATGGAGGGCTCGTTCTACCTCCAAGACCAACTGTTTGAGCCATCAACAAGCCTGTTGGATAGCCCTGGAGAAGGGCTATCCAATGGGCCCATCGGGGTCGTGCCACATGGTGGGAGGAGTGGAATATTCCTAGATTACAAGGGTGATGAGACACGCCAGGCTGCCCTGACGTGTGTCAAGGCCGGGCCGAGCTCCCGCACATTAGTGGCCGGTGCACGCAAGAAGCAGCTGTCAGCCGTGGAGGCCCCACCGCTACCCCCTCTCTCTCTGCATCTCCCACCCATCCCTCGTTTGTTGATAGATGAGGAGGTTGGTGCGACTTTGGCCAAAGGGGAGGCCATAGAGCCACTGGGGAGGGGAAGCCACCGGCGGGACCTGGTGGGCGACTGGAGAGGCTGGCGGACAAAATTGGGGGAGGGTTGGCTGGAGTGACGCGGTCATCCCGTCAGCTCAGAAGCGGCGGGCAAAGAGGAGGGAGCTGCCCATCTAGCGACCATCGATCGCAACAATCAACGGCTCAGGATGGCGGAGCCCTAAGCTGCTGACCAAGGTGATCAACGGCATGCGAGGGGGGGGGGGGGGGGGGGGGGGGGGGGCGGAGCGAGATCCTCGTGATATCACTCTCACGAAGGCCAAAAAAGGGGTAAAATTCCCACTCGCTCCACTACTCGAGTGGGGATTTGACCCGGGCCCCCTGGGAGGAGGATTACTGGAATATCTGGTGGAGGAAAGCTGACCCAAACAACCTCTTGACCCGGTTCCAGTGGCTCCACCCCCAAAGCATTCACATTTCAATGTAAAAGAAAGACATGGATCAACAAAACCCATTCTCTACGACGCTGAAAATCCTTTTACACACTACCATACCCCCTCCACCAAGGAACCAACATTGAGTTCAAGGGGGCTGAAACCCAAACCGTCACCGCCACCAGAACGTAGCAAATACAAGATGACCATGAAAGGACCACAAAGCTGGAGAAAGCAACAAGTGGCGATTTGGGAAAAAATTACATGAGAGGGCAAGACGGCATGAAGTTAACACGATGTAGCAATACAGGTGGGCAAAAGACACTACACAGGAGTAAGAGCCGTAGAAAGGGGACGTGTAAGGCATAGGCAGGAGAGGAGTGGACATGGAGGTCTATTGAAATAATGCTAGAGTTGGCGATGGGAACATTGAGGGCACCGCGAGTTGCAAAGGGAGCGAAGACGGTGGCACGAACCTACACCATCCCGCCTCACAAGGAACAGAGCTCGGGAGCAGTGATGTGGAGAGAGGTGGCGACGGTGAGGAAACAAGGGCACAAACTATGCATTTTGCGACAAGGAAGGGAGAGAAAGAGGAGGCGGAGGTGAAATCAAAGGTGGAGACGAGATGGAAAAGAGTGGAAGGGGAGAAAGCTATGGTGGGGCAGGTAAAGGTGCACACCGGTTCCGAATCACAACTCTAAAAAAGGAACCGGAACCTCAATTCCAATTCTAGCTCAGAATCATAACCGCGATTCCGGTTACAGAATCGCGCTTTCTAAAGGAATCGCGGTTTTTCACGGTTCTCATGAACATGTAAGGGTTTACCACCAAAATCAATGATAGCATGTAAATGCCACACATAAACTTTGCCACCATACATTTTTGCCTCATGCCATTTTCCAGCAGACCACATCTTAGAGTACGTCCACTTACAGTCACACAAATATCACGGAACATGTCAATTATGAAATTAGACAGTTGTCTTACTAGATGTCTAAGGCATACAATTGATCTGCATTGCACAGTTCACTTATTTGATGTCTAAGGCATTCATTTTATCTTTCATTAACTATTTGCAAGAGCATTTAGTGTGGTCAATTTCATTCTCAGCCATTAAATCTCTTAAACATGATAACCATAACATTGCCAAGCAAGTCTGAATCACATAAGTACAAAGTACATGTCATACTGGACATTTGACATGAAAATCTGGAACATGAGAAGTCCATGACATTGAAGCCAATTCTGAAACATAACTTTTGGTATGAAAGCAACTGAGTTTGAAACATAACATTACAAAGCATGAAAACCATGAAGGTGCTATACTAGTCTATCAGTCGTCACCATCGTCCTCATCATCGTCGTCGTCACCATGCCCCCTCATATATATCCCCTCATCCTCCTCCCCTTTGTCAAACATCCACAACGCCTCCAACTCCTCGGCAGCCTCTCCCACCAATCTGGCCATCTCCTTCTGTCGTAGCTCTTTGACTTGTTCCTCCTCCTCTCTCAATTCGGAGGCGACATTGTCGTGGCAGTCGATGGGGAACTTGAGGAGGCTCCTCTCATTGATCCACGACTTAATCGTGAGGAGGTTTTCTACAGTCAAGTGGTTAAGTGAATGACAGAAGTCCATAACGACGTGGCGACCCAACGAAAACAGCTGCTTCGACAGTGTTGATGTCATTGGGACTGCGAACAAGTAGATTGCTGCAAGGAAGAGGGTGGGGAAGGTCTTCTGCTTCTTCTTGAACTGCTGCAAGATGTTGTAATGCGGCTCCTTGACCGGGAGCTTTGCCCACCTCTCCACCTCTCCCTCCAAACTGCTTGTTGGTGCCTCTTCACGTGCTGTCGCTGGCTCACGAGGGAAAAAAATGTCCCCTGCTTGATCAGTTATTGTTGCTTCCACAAGGTCTTCATCTGCTTGTTGTTGCTGCAGCACGCGAGGACGAAGCTGGCGCGGTTCAGCTGCTGATGTTGCTACTACTATGCTTTGGCTGCTCTGGCTGACCTGGCAACAACCGGCAAGTGCACCGTCTCCTGCTCCTGTAGCTGCTTCTGCTGCTGCTGCTGCTGCTTCAGCTACCTCTCGTGCTGCCACCACCTTCGCATGGTACGGGTGCAACAGCTCCAACACCTTCACCTGCAGCTTGGCCTCAGAGCCAATTCCCATCAGACGATGGGTTTTTTTGAAGTATCGGAGCCAGAACCGAGGGTCTGCTGCTGCTGCCAGCACATGGCGGTCCGTGAGCAGCCTAGTGTACTTCTCCAACTTTGCCATGACTACCTTGAGGCCCGCGCGCATGTCAGCCAGCAGCTCCTTCATGTTCAGCCGGCCCTGTTCACCCCGCCATTTCCCCTTCTTCTCAACATTGATGGGACGCACCTGCCATCCGTGTTTCTTTGTGAGCATGCTCTAAACAAAAGGAATGACAAGGATTAGTGTAGGTTACTTCCACCCGCTGATGTCGTTAGTATCTGATTTTAACAGCTTCAGAATGAGGGTGAGCAGCGCAATGGTCCCCCACGCCTCATCGGAGGGAGTCAACACGGTGCCATCTCAGCCATACCCAGCCATCCATGGCACAAGGACTCCGTGGAGGAAGAATACTCGACTGCACATGTCGAGCGTTGAGTTCCACCGAGTCTCCATGTGAAGGTGAAAGGACTGATACTTCACTCCTGTAGTGCTGCATGTTGTGATGAGGGATTTCTACCTCGAACTGCTGCGAGTTGCTAACGTTGTAACCTGCCGGGCCTTGAAGATGACCATGGACTCGCCGGGAAGGGACAGGAGATCGTTGATAGCAAAATTCATGATATGGCCGAGGTAGCGAATGTGCCCAACCTCCTCAAAACCACAACCTGCTGGAATGATGTGGCGGTCAATCATGGCCCCACAGCCCCCATCCCTTTAAAGCTTCTGAAAACACCTCAAACATGGTCAGTGCGTTGGAAGAATCTGGGATGGCCGGGGAGGACAACGCCATATCTTTTACCTTGAAGTTGGCCACCCAGAGGGCTGTGATCCCTACGTATTTCATGTTTGCATTTGACTTCCAGCCGTCGGTTGTGAACCTGATGGCTGAGGTGACTTCGGCAAGCACCCACCGGAGCCTCTTCCGAAAAGCCACGGCTCTTGTGAAAATACCGCACGAGATGGTCATGCGCCCGGGGAGCTTGGAGAACGGGTTGTAGTGCTGGAAGGCCGTGTCCAGCCCGTAGGACTCCATTGACAAAAAACTCACATTTTTTTCAGTTAGATGCTTCCATATGTAACACACGAGTAACCGCTTGTTGAAGGTGCTTCCTACCACTGCAACCGTCCGCTCGATGATTGTTACTCCAGCTGCAGGGTCTGCTCGAACGACTTTGACAGCGACAGTTACAGCGTTTACAGTGTCGGATTGTAGCACGAAAGCCACCTCCATCTCCTTTAATTGCTCAAAGATTTTCCTATGGCTAAGGCAAAGGTGTTTGCGCATGCAAGAGGTGTTTCACTGCTTGCAATTGTAGTCCTTCCCACATGTCTGGCAGTCTGCTCGTTCAGGATCAAACTGCTGCTTCTTGAAAAACTTCCATATGACCGCCTTGTACCGCTTTCTTTCTTTCCCTGCTACTTTGCCCTCCCCGCATTCCGACTCGTCACCATCATCTGAATCAACAGGTGGAGGTGGAGGTCCTGTCTCATCCTCTTCAGCCATGGCAGCTGCTGGACAGGTATGGTGCCTGGCACCATAGGAAGCGGTAGGTGGCCGTCGGGACTCAGCTTGAGAAAAACTCGCCGTGCGAGTGTGCTCGTCGTTGATCGACGACGAGCAGTTCGGAGGTGCGTGACTGCGCAGCTGGGAGCTTAGCGACGGACAAGCATTCGGCACCTCGTCCGTCAAGTCATGTCCTACATGAGTGAAAAACCGAATACGTCAATGTCTGAGGTTTCCGACAAGCACAAACAAAACTCATGCGGACACATTTGCCACGTCAAGGTCAACAAATACGTCATCATAAGCAGGTACAAAACTGAACAAGCGAAGCATCCTTGACGACGATGCTTCATGAAGATTTAAGTGCAGCTTTCTCCAGGTAGAAGTTGCGCTTCCACTTGGAGGAAGTTGTGCTTATGCATCCTGCGATATGCGATGACCTGGCAGTCATATGCAAACTTAGAAAGAGGTTAAACGTAAAAAAAAGGGGTGTAAACGTGTAGTACCTTTGGTGGCATGTGTTCGATGCATGTACATACCTCGTACAACAAGCACGAGGCATGTGCCTCATGGAGCATGAGCATGAGCTAAGCTGTCCAAACAATTGTGCGTTCAACAATGCAAAATATGAGGGAAGGACGGACTCGATCCGGCATTTTATCCCCCTCCCCCCGGGACGAGGCCTGGGAACCACAATTCCAACGCGGTTCTGAAATCAGAGAATTTGAATCGTGATTCCACCCTAAGAACCGGAATCGCTGTTCCGGAACCCTGATCCCTAGAACATGTGTGCACCCTTAGGGGCAGGAGAACAATAGAGCCGGCCAAAGCTCAAGTGAGGAGTACCAATGTATGTGTTGGAAGCAGCAAGGAGAGACGACCGGTGCCAACAAATAAAGTACGTTAACTAAGAAGCAGAGCGGCGACCAGCATACGTGGGTGGACTTGTTTTGGACGTTACAAGAGGAGGTAGAAATAGCATACGGGGCGATACAAAAGGAAACGAGAGATAGGATCTGGGGCCTAATGTCCCAGTATAACGAGGTATTGGGGAGCCATCGCTCGACACTCCATAGCCAATTCGAAACCCTCGGGGACATCCCTCAGCCCTCCAGGGTGAGGCTGACACCCTTCGATTGGATTTGGGACGGGTGAAGGGCTTTAAGCCTGTCACAAAGGCCATGATTCAGCAGTTGTACAAGGCCAAAAAGGAGATGCAAACGGTGGTCATAGGCCATGCTCAGGTGAGAGAACAAGAGCGGACGCATGATATAACGGCACGACAGGAGGTGGTGGAGAAGTGCGCGGAGATGTGGAAGGTGCCGGGGGGAGCAGTGGACCAGCATAAGGGCGGACAGGAAGAGGTGGCAAGATGCTTAAAAATGTAGTAGAGAATATGAGAGAGAAAAAGCATCAGACGAAGCAGTGTCTGGAGGATAGGGTGATGGCGTTGGAAGAATGAGCCCTACCATAGCAAGAGGACATGCATTTGGAAGGAGTAAAAAGACAAAACAAGACATGTGTTCGAGGGGACAAGTGGCTGGGGTTTTGACATCAGACCTGATGAACAAGAGAGATGGGGGAGCCATGGGTGGTGGAGTGTGGGGACAGGAGGGAGCAGTTGGAGCTCTGGTGAACATGTCTCTCGGGGGATTGGAATTGGGTATGACAACATAGCCAGGAGTGGAGGAGCAGGTGCAAGAGGGAATGATGAAGACAGAGAGGACAAGAGAGGGTGAAGGGGAATGGCAACGGAGGACACAGTCGAGGAGGTGGAGACAGAGGAATAGGAGGGGAAGAAAGGAGACCATGAAGGAAATGAATGAAAAATGAATGACCTAATCCCACCTGATCTCCGGCCACAAGGAATAGAGAGAAACGGAACGTGGCCGACGGCGGGAGAAAGGGAGGAGAGAGAGGAGACGACCTACAATTGGGAAGAGGCTTGGCCTCCTCTTTTGGGGAACCTCCATGCGCGGCATAAGGTGGCATGTCAACGCAGCTGGCCACAGCGTCATCCACATGTGAGCAACGTGAAGACAAGAGGAGTAGGGGTCACAGGAGGCCTACTGGGGCCGGTGATGGGTAGCACAAAAGGGGGTCAGGAGGATAGACCGAGAGAAGGGGCTAGGGAGACAGACGGTGAGGGGGCTATCCACATGAGCCAGATAGAGGCAAGGGAGATGTATCATCCCCCAGTGCCAAGGCGGGTAAGAGGGGCGAGGCCTCAAAAGAAGCGGAGAGAGGGGAGCCAGTTACATGCGACCAGACAATTATGTATGAGGAGCCGGGTTCGCGTTCACGAGGCCACCAGGTGGAGAAGTTTCAGGTTTCAACCTCACCATTAGGGACCTTCGAGCAACAATTGCCAGTCCACTGGCTGTCCCCTTATCCTTGCCCTTGAGAGGGATGCGGGTGGAAGGAAATCTCGAGGCAAGCATGGGCCTCCATTGAAGTAGAAGTCACAATGAGGAGGACTTGAGCGAGGCCCTTCGAGCTTGGGAGTTCCACATTGCACACCAAACAAGGACAGACAGGGGCAGAGGGAGATGTGGTAGGGTGGAGAATGACAAAGATTTGCAAATCTAGGGAGGAGCGATCGGAGACTCTAGGGAGGACCTTGAGGTTCCAAGGATTGCTATGGAGTGACAAGGCACAGACGTGCATCGAGGAGGGGGGTCGCAGCTGGCGAAGCCGGGACACAAGGAGAAAGGTACAAGAAGGGCATGTAATGTTGTTAGGCCTGGTCAAGGGGAACAGTAGGGTCCTCCATGGTGGTACCCGTGGATGGGGTGCGGGTTCGTTAGCCGGAGTCGACACGGAGCGGTGTGACAATGGGGGGCTAGACATGGTCAATGCAACATGGGGGTGGCCTTGGAGAGAGTGCCTCCCCGCTCAACATCATGAGGATGGACGGTTAGAGGATGAAGAAGGGCAAGATCCCTCCAATGAGGATAGGGTAGAGTACGAGGAGTGGCTTATGGAGCGATGGCATTTGAGTGAGTGCTTGGCCTCACCTGAGCAGTCCTAGGAAGGATAGGATGACAAGCGGAGCGAAGGGTGATCCAAGAGTGTATGGCTATCCAGATGACATCTCAGCAAGAGATTCGGATCTAATACCATCACGCTTGTTATAATCAAGAGAGAAGGGAGCAACAGGTGATGGTAGGAAGTGGAGGGAGGCAACCATCAAACCAGATTCTTCAGTAGCAGCAGTAGGCACAACAACAGCAAGTAAGACAACAAAGAAATTAGCAGCAGCACATGCAGCATCAACAGCATTAGGAGGGTTGAGAGCAGCAGGTGAAGCAGCAGCAACAGCAGGTGTAGTAGTAACAACATGTGCAACAGTAGCAACAAGAGGTGTAACAACAGTAGCACGTGTAGTAGGTACAACAGCAACGAAAAGTGCAGCAACAACAAGTGCAACAACAGCAACAATAGATGAAGCAATCATGGCACCCACCCAATCAACAACAGGTACAACACCAACAACGACAGCACCACCAGCAACACCAAGAGTAGTAGCACCAACAATAACGATTGTACCAATAGCAACAACAAGAGCTGCACCAGCAGGAGCAACATTGGCAAAAACACCTACAGCCGGACAAGCACGAGTAGCAGCATCAGCACCAATAGCAACAACATTAATTTCAACGACAAGAGTACCAACAACACCACGGGCAACATTAGTACCAAAAGTAGAAGGCTCGACAGGCGTAGTCACATGCACATGGAAAACCACAGTAGGAGCTGCAGTAGTTTTAAGGAGACAAGCAACAGCGGGCACCACAGCTCGTGCTACAGGGACCTATCAGGTAGATGTCGGAAAGGGAGGCCCCGCAATAGCAGCTCCAGATAAAAGTGTACTAATTTCCAAGCAAAGCGAATAGGGAGGAGGAGAGAGGCACATCGAGAAATGACATATGGACAGAGGATACACATTTCCTCCCACGCATGTTCTCTTTAGAACCGCCCACTCCACAAAGACGACAAAAAACTAACGCACGCGGTGGAAGGACCCCAGAGTGGCTATACCAGACCCATCGACCTGTATAGTGAGGGGAGCTCGAGTCGAGTGGAGGAGCAGTGGGCTCCATAAGACAAGACATGAGTAGGTAAAGAGGGAACAGGGTGAGAGATTCCACGAGGATGAGGGAATGGAGGGTGCAAACAGGATGGAGGTCATGGCGACGCGGGCGGATGCGGAAGAGGGGATAGAGGTTGAAGGGGTATGGGTGGCCAAGGAGGGGGCAACACAGCTATGGATGATAGAAGATGAGATCAGGAGGAGGACAGGGGAGGAGGCAGTGGTAGCATGGACATCAGAATATGTAGAGGGATCGGCAGAGGCGGCGGGCGCGACGACGTTGGAGGCATTGGTAGGGGGGGTGGTGGTGGCGTTGCAGGGAGGAGAGACAGTGCCAACGGTGGTGGAAGGCATGGTCATGATGGCAGAGGAGTAGGAGGGGGTGGAGGGGGTGGAAGAGGCAGAGGGGATGGAGGGGAAGGTGGAGGGGGAGGAGGGGAAGGAGGCGGTGGCAGACATATCTAGGCGATCCAATGGCAATGGATAGAGGATGCAGACTGAAGTCGCGTGTTTTTTGTACAGGCATTACCTCCCTTCGTGTATGCATGGAAACCATTGGGGTTACTAGATGTAGTGAGGATAGTGGTAGGAGTTCCCCTTCACCGCTGCACTATCCATCCGATGGCGGCAAAGGGCCCTCTCTTCCTCCAGACAATGCCGTGCCTCATCCTCCATACTCGACCGCAGGGACAAGAAGGATGAGATGCTCAGTGGGTCATGGAGCTGAATTCACGATTCATGCCAAGAGATTGGGAGAGCCACTGGAGAGAGAGAGAGTAGAGCTTACTCGACGGACACAATGGACACCCCCACCTCGGTTCCTACGACACAAGGGCAAGAGGCATGGGAGCAGTGGATCAGTGACCAAGTTCCATAGAGGGAGTACGACATGTGATGTTTTGAACATCCCTGACTTGGCAAAGTCAGGACCAGAGGTGCTTACTCAGTTACAGGCTACATACCAACAGGCTGGGCACCCCTACTAGACTGGATGACAGCGGAGGCACGGACTGCAGCGGCGAGGGTACCAAACACGGAGGGAGTGAGGCAACCGTTGATGGCGTGTAGCAGAGGCACAAAGGCAGGGCCGTCCGGATTGACATTGGACCACCTACGACAGATAGTGGTGGGAGATGACGCCTTGACGTAGAGCTTGGCGTAGTGTTTGGCATCCATGTGTAGGGGTAGGCTACACCGGATAGCGCGTTAGTAGTTGGCAGTGAGCAAGCTTATTACTCTTGCCAAACCGGGCGGAGGCGTGCGCCCGATTACGGTAGGGGAGGTGATTCCTCGCTTGTTGGCACAGTGGATGGTGAGCAGGCTGACTTCGAGATCAGGCACATATAGGACTTCTGGAAGGAACAAGTCCCCCCCGACCCCAAAAAACAAACAACACCAACACACTGGATAGGCAACAGTAGACCCAATTCTGTGCAAACAAAGCGCACGGTACCAAGAGGACCAAGGGAGATAGATGTGGAATGACAAAAGGTCATGTGATTCGTGGCTTCAGAATCAATGGGCTAGAAAGTGCAGGAAGCACGGGTGGATGGCGAAACGCGGGAGACACAAACAGTGCTAGAGACAAAAGCAGGTGAGTGACTGAACGTAACAAGACAATGAGGGTAGGTGGTAGTATTCTAGTGTTCAATCCAAAGACGATCAGCTGGGAGGAACCCCTGTGGGGCTCCAAAATGTGCACCTCAAAGTTGAGATTCAGCCGGACAACGAGGAGAGGAGGTACTATGCAAAACACTCTCACCTCCCTTGTTGCGAAGACGTAGCATGTTGGTGAGGGCTTTCTCAAGACTTCGATTAGCAGTCCTCGTGTCCTTGCGGGCGCCATCGGTGTAGGGATCACTGTGGGGACAAGCACCGGACTGCAGCCAAGAAGGTGGTGTGCAATAGACCGAGGGTGCGGCGTAGTAAGGATGTGGAATGAGAGAAGGCACCTAGTTCGGCCCAGGAGGAATTGGAGACAGGCCTACAACATGAAGGAGCTGGTCTGAGGGTGTGGAAGTAGATGATGCACCAGTGGCAGTAGATGGGATGGTGGATCTTCCTACAGGCATAGAGGAAGAGTTGGGGGAATGCCCAGCGGCTGTGTTGGTGTGTGCCCATCGAGCACGCATTTTAGTTGCCAAGCATAAGTTTTCTGGAGGATGAGGACACTTGGGCTCAAAGTGGCCTGTCTGGCCACAATTCTAGCAGGTTATAATGGCGGTGGAGGCAAAGGAGGAATGTCCCCGACCTTTGCCTCCACGGCCCTTTCCACCCCCAACGCCACCACCACAACCCCCCCTCCACGTCCACGTTCAATACTCAAATCAACATTGGATCCACCGATGAGGGTGGTGCTAGAATATGTGGAGAGAATAGAGGAGGAAGAGGAGGAGTAGGTGATTGCCGTACAGACAGCTGCAACATTAGCATGATGCATGCGATTGTTTTTTAGGTTCCTCCACCAGTCGTTCATTTGTGCGGTTATAAATTTGTCGAGTGCACCGATCCCAGGGGGTATATGAGGTGCAACAGGCTCAGATGCAAGATCCTCAAGCTTTGAGTGATTGGCATGGACGAAGAGATTAGACAGCTCAGGTATGAGACTAGTGACGATAGAGAGACAAGTAGAGAGGTATCTGGGTGCAGCCTTACCGAGATCTCGAAGAAGGCGGAGGCAGCACGTCCAGTACTCATCAGCTTGTTGAACTGGACTGTGAGAGCACTTTGTGCAGCATGGCTGGTGACAGTCTTGCGGTGGATAATCAGTGCATAGGATCCTACGGGTTCTGAGTTGAGATCGCGGGCTGGATCAGCATTGTACTGGCCGATGTTCTTTGTGAGATTATCAGGTCCAGCAGTGATGAGAGCACAAAGAGCACACACAGACTCAGCAGGGAAAGGGGAGAAAGGTTCAACAGAATTGAGTTCCGGGGGTAAGTACTGCCAGAGCTATTCCTCCTGTGTCCAAGCGCTGAAGTGAACCTTCCAAACAGAAAAGGTCAACTCGGTGGTCAAATGCAGTGGACCAGTCTGAAATTCACGCTAGTTTGGCGTGGAAAGGAGAGTGTGGGCAACAGCTGCTGCAACAGAGGAGGGATTGGCAGCAGCGCCTGAAGTAATGGCACTAGTGAGAGATGAGCCAGTGGCCCCTCCTGAACCAGTGGGACTGGGAGTGCTACCGGTGCTTGGAGCTCTAGCTGCAGCAGCGGCAGCAGCAACAGCAGTAGCGACTGGGTCACGTGCGGTAATGAGGTGCTGCATGACTAGATCAGTGACGAGTTTTGCAAGCTAAGCCGCTGAGTTGTGAGCATCGTGCTGAAAACCCTCTGCAAGCTCTAACTCAAGACGAGTCTGTCGCAGTTGATCCTAAAGTTCTGTAGTTGCTACCTCGTGATCAGGCATGATGAGACGAGTGAGAAAGAAGAAAAAACAACAAAGAATTTTGGTAGATTTTTCCCTTCCCTATTGGGCATAGGAAGAATGAAGGAAAGACGATGATGTCACTGCGATTTACAGCAGAGGGCCACGAGGAGAAGAACACCATGTAATACCACCAAGGACGTAGAGACAAGCAAGTGGGTGCATATCCCGTGGAGGACAAGGCAGTAAGACGAAAAGGGATGGCAGCACTGCCACGGCCAAAGCTGAGAGTAGGGAGATCCAGGATGCGGCGAAGATCACAAGACACGTAAACACTACATTTGTTATGTATATGTCTGCTTTTAGCTGTGTCATTTCTTTCTTCCAAAATCTCGGTGGGTACTTTCGCACATTGTTATGTATGCTCTAACTAGATAACTATATGAGACATGTTTATTGAACATTGATTATTGATAAGAAAACACACTATGTGACTATGCTCGATGCTTGGGAGGGGACGCTCACGTCATTCGCTCAACTGTCACGAACTCGTTGATGGTCGCCCTCCCCACAAAAATAGTTTGATTTTATCTGGAGAATGTATGGAGGGGTGTATCATGGTGACGTGGATATTGGTGGTTCATGTTGGGATTTCCAGACCCAAACGCACGTATATGCCAGACGATGATACAACATGGCATAGCTTCTGCCATAACTGAGAGCACTGACATTGTGCATAAACAGGCTTGTCTTTGTGCACCAAGTATGTCACTTGTAAAGAGGCATACTCAGTGCTTCGACCCCTACAACTGGGCTGGTCTAATGGTGGCAGCCAGACAAGAGTGACGTCCGGCAACACAGCTCCTTGCTGTTATCGACGGTGGTCATCGCATCAGAGTTGAGGTACCACCTTGATTGTCGGCACTTCACTGGCTTGCACCGGATTGTTGAACGAAGCCTGTCGGTGGTGGCTGGAACAAGTGACGGCCGGTACAAGGCAAGCGATCGGACGGACTACAATCAATCGGCATTCAATCGTCACTCTCGCACTACTTGATGCAACTCCAACTGTTGGCGCTGGCGATCTCAATGAATACGAGATCGCCAGTGCCGCCGACTGCGAAGTTCGCCACACACACAAGAACGCACGAGCACGAACTAGCACACAGACATTTAGAGTAGCGTACATGCATTATTCTCTTCAACTGTTCCTAGCACACTTGCACGATTCAGCACTTGTAGTAGATTCTGTACCCAGTAGCTGGAGTTAAAGAAGTTTGTGTCTGACTCCTGTTTGTCGCTGCTGGTGCATGATTCTTCGTGCAATAAATTCAAGAAGATCACTGACGGCTTGATCCTAATTTTCAACAGTTCATACATTCCTGCATGTCTCATGTTTCTCCTCCCTTTCTCCCAAATACAACGATTTTATTGGAGGAGTGTAGTGGGAAATGTATCGTAGACATGCTTAGATCTGAAACTTGTGCTAGTCTATACATTTTTCTCTTCCAAATACACATAATTATTGATTATATGTACCGCAGATACACACTGCGATACAGAACCTCAGAATACTTTCAACTTTCGGGGAGGGGTGGACAGAGCTAGCCATTCCCCTCCCCCCTCCCCAAATTGCAATAGTGTACTGGGGTGGTTTATCAGAAGTGTAGCGGATGCACGTAAGGGAAAAAGAGTTGTGTAATACACTTTCATCAATACACCCAATGTGTTTGGAGGGAGGGGGGGCAGGACATGAGATGTACGGGAATGCACTAGCTATAAGTATCCATGTATCCACAAAAAAACCCTAGATACACTATCCCATTACACTATTGACTTGGGGGAGGAGGGGGGGAGGAGGATTTGGATGTCAAGACCCTCCCCCCTCCCCTCCAAGTGAGACTATTATCTGGGACGTGTGGCTTCGAGTGCTTCTGATAAAACACAATGGAAACAAACCTATGCATTTTCTGTCAAAACCGTTCGTGATTTCCCTCCTAACATCGCTGAAGTGTAACTGGCATATTTAGAGATGCGGAAGTTAGCAACTAGTGTGTCCCGGTATGTCTCATGTCGCCTCCCTCCTCCCCCCTCCCCTCCACCCAATATACTCTTCATGTCTGAGGAGGAGAGGGGAGGACAAAGCTATCCATCCCCCCTCTCCTACGATCAAGAGTGTGTATTAGGATGGTAATGTGGGCCAATATACCATCTTAATAGCGCATGGACATAAGAAAAATGAGTTGTGCATCGGTTTTCATTGCAAGCGGCACTTATGCCTCAACATTGTAAGACCCCAATGTCCAGTCATGGAGCGAGGCATGGAGAAGGGGGTGTGTTGTATATATGAGCATAATTTCCACTTATGTATGTGTCACTGTGAAAAATGGTTCACTTAACTTTTCCATTGTTTTATGCCCCCTCAGACAGACTCACAAATACACTAGCCCAACGCAGTTTTGAATTTGGAGGGGGAGGGAGTCATAGATGTCGAGATCTCCCCCTCCCTCCAAAAGTGAGACTGTATCTGGCAAGTGTAGCTGGGAGTGTATTTCTTGAACACTTCTAAAACATCCATGTGCATCTCTTGTTAATCAGTTTAGTGCACTAGCAACCATTGATCATAGGTATTCAACAGTCTTGATCCTTTTTGCCTTACATATGCTATCGACCATACAAGTTTACGGCACATTAAGCGAGCACAACTTTGAATGCACAGATGATGTCTCATGTTCAAATATTGATCACGATACGATATGTAATCGGAATGGGGGGAAAGACCCCCTTTCAACATGAGACAAAATCAATCCGTGACTGTCCCTTGAGCAACGGTGAACTTGCCACGCAAGCGACAGTCCAAATGTCACTAGTGTAAACATTCGCACGCCTGAGTAGTAGAAGAACATTCCATCGCATGTAACTGAGACCCAAAATGACAACAAAAGGCAGAAATACAAGACCAGGTCAGTAATGTTAATACAACCATGACACAAATCATTTCTAGGAAACGCCACCATAGCATCATTAGAGTCATTTGAATCATTTCACTGTGAATTGCACGGTGATTACACATCAACTCATGCACTTAATGCCATCATGGGATTTCATTTCCTACGTGGCAGCCTTGAACCATGCAGTGTCCGCTTCTGTCTGGTTCAGACTTCTTGGCCTTCTTCAATCCCAAGAGTCTGCCAGCTACTTTGCTGTTCCTGTTTTATGCTTCCAAGATTTTAGCTTTCCTTGTGGCGTGCTAGTGAGGACAAAATCACTCTGTTTCTCCATGCCATTTGGTCTAAGATGACATCCACAAACCCGGGGATTTCCTTGTCCCGGTTGGAAGTGGGTAGAGTGAAATTACACACGTCAATAAGTCTGCGGCCTCTCCTGAACTTCTTAACATGACTAAATTGCCCAATTTCAGGAATTAGAGCTTGTTAACCATTCTTATTTTTCTCGCTGAAGATTCTACAAAAAGGTGGGAGGGGCTTGCATGCATAACAACATTATTTCACTCACTATGAAGACATGTGCAACACAGAAAGATTGCGGGTCCACATTCAATCCTGGATCCAGATTTACACATCCATGGGAACTTGATCTCGTTGGATCCTTGACGACCGTACAACTCATGTTTGGTAATCACCCCCGACACCACATCTATTTCAGCAGCACTGGCACTTTTGGCATGATGTTTTCCATACTATACACATGCGCAAGCATGTGTGTTGTATTGCACCACAATACAGGTGGCTGCCTCCGGCCATGGCAACCACCTGGTATGGTGCCATAGTCCATGCCGCTAAGAAAATGCATGTAAGCTTCCTAGCTTTGCTGCCGTTGGCGTGGCAATGCAGTCAAGCCAGGTGCAAGAACAACAAGGGTATAGCTATGGGAGACACGCATAGTCTCATAAGCTTCAATAGCTTCAATGTGTAGAGAGATGACGATTGACAGGCTCACATCATAAGTATCTTCTCTAGCGCATGGCGGTTAACGCACGCAACAGAGTTAATTTGTCCTCAAGACTGAGAGCATCTCGCATTGCCTCTTGCTACAGCATCTGTGTGTACCTTTTCATTGCATCACCTTGCGTTGCGAGAACCAGAGCATCTAGACCATCGTTGAGCACAATGGCATGCAACACATGTGAACCAAGTACATCAACGTCGATAATCATTTTGTACGTACCGTAGTGTTCCTTGTATTCGTTCAAAATAATTATTTTTTGTTCGCCTATGAGCAGTATCATAAGTACCAGTATCTTGGACAAATCACTTGTTTGATTCAGTTCCCCTGGGTTTCTACACAAATAGGAAAGAAAATTCAATTTTTGTTGGCGTTTGTCGAGGATCGCTGTAGCGCCAGTGTGCCACCTCGCTTGAACTGGTCCAAGCCTGTGGGGCAGCAGATGGGATGGGTTGAGGGTCAGAGACCCTAAACAACCGCGGTTTTGGCCCTGTGGGTCAAGCTTCCCGTCCGTTCAATACATTTGCTATTAGAGCGACAGGGTTCAACACCCATTGTGGACACCAAGGGCGGGTCCATTCCGGTGTGGGAGGAATGTAGTGCCATTGTGACACGTGGCTTGAACTAGTCCAAGCCTGTGGGGCGGCGGATGGGATGGGTTGAGGGTCAGAGACCCTCAATCACCGCGGTTTTGGCCAGTGGGCCAAGCTACCTGCTTGTTCGTTACAATCGCATCGTGGAGCAAATTCGGTGTGCTCGCGAAGAGCTGTGCACACTGACGAGCCGACCGAGTGCGCTCTGCCGGCACGTCGGATTACGCACACACTGACGTGTCAACCTTTTTGTGAGAGTGTTGACAGCTCGAAAATTTGAGTTGGCAAGCAAGTGTTCTCAAACGAGAGGACTTGAACATGCACTGGGCGGATTTAAGGAGCCGGTCTATGAACATTGGGGCATGAGGAGAATCAGCCCCTAAAATATTAAAACCCCACAACTAGGCGAAATGAAGGATCAGATATCTCCTAGTTAAAAATTGAACGAATTCAAAGAACACTATGGTACGCACATTTCGACGAGAGAATCTCAGATCGTCTGGGTCGACACACGTCTACATTCTGCATCTCGTCTCTCTAAGGCACTTAGCAACATGATGTTCAAGTCCGTTGGGAATGTCGCTAGACTGATACATGTTTGTGATGCTCCTTGTTGAGTCTCGTCTCCTGATGTTATGCCAATCTTGCGAGATGTTGTGACTGTGTTTGTCCCTTGCTGTGATGTTTTCACCTTGTTGAGTTGTGTGTTCGACATCACGTGGGAGTGTGCACGTGCGCCATGGGAGAGGTGTGTGCATCCTCATCCAACTGGTCGCCCCTTGTTTTGCAAGTCGTTTCCTACGTGCGGGTGCGTGCGTCTGGGGGTCATCAGGTAGTGTTGGTGTTGTTGCGCATGTGACTATGCAAGAAACTTCACAACTCCACCCAAATGTACCACTCAGCAGGCAACTGACAAACATCCGTACACTCATGGAGCTCTAGACACTACTATGGTGCACTCATCTCAATTAGATCATGTACACTTTCGCCTTTCGTGCTTTTCAAGACGCCAACAATCAACAAGAAAAAGAGCACTTGTTCTTTTCCTTGTTGATTGTTGGCGTCTTGAAAAGCACATAAGGAGAACACAAAGAAGCTAGTTGCATGAACATGTTGCTAAATCAGCTTGCGAGGATGGTCATCGCCCACCGGTTCAGCCACCCCTCACACGCATGCAAAAGTCACCGTGCGCATACAGTGAGACAAAACCACAGTCGGCTCCTCACAACAAACCACAGTCGGCTCCTCACAACAAACCACAGTCGGCTCCTCACAACAAACCACAGTCGGCT